>DWTO01000189.1:0-25084 GCA_018244755.1 Jemadia pseudognetus
TCACCCCCTGATAGTTGTTTTGAAAATATATTTCATGTACACAATTGATCTCTCTACAGATTTATTATAAGTATAGAAGATGAAATTTTGAATCTAAACCATTCTCGAATCCCCTTGAACACACACAAAAAATTTCATCAAAATCGATAGAGTCGTTTTGGTGGAGTTTAGTGACAACACACGTACACAAGAAATATATATATTAATATTTAAAATAGCTATTTGCTACACGATAATCTGTGCCTTCTCTGAAAATGGCATAGCGTGACAATACAATCATAAATGAAAAACGAACACATCAAAATTAAAATTATTTATTGAAACAATTTCGATTTTAAATTAATATTAATATGGTTTTTCCTATATTTAAACTTACTGTAATAACATAGGAGCACAATTGATAAAGTAATAAACAGAGATAGCTCGTAAGTACATCAATTTTAGGTATGCACGTATGTATTTATGAATATTATAACACTAGGTACCAATATAGGACTTAATATTAGGCGTCGCGGAAGAATACAATTGTCACAATTTACACAGAAATACTAAAATACATTACAGTTACAATAATGTCAATTAGACAAATGCTTTCAAAATGACATCCGGATACAAAAAAAATGCTCGAGAAGCGTCTCTCGTATCTATTTGATACCTATCTACGTCGATACTAAGTAACGTTAGGGAAGATATCATGCCTTCGCATATCGTAGTTAATAACAATGTTCTTACGCATTTTAATCCAATTTAGTCGTATATAGAATATCGGATTAGGATTTACACTCACAACGATGGCAAGGATACGATTGTAGAACGAAATAATCTTTGAAATTAATTGTTCCAGAACACTTACGCAAACGTCACTACTGTTAAAACGAGAAACAATCGAAACTGACTTCGTTACAGCCACTCTTATCACATGTTACAAGGTATATCTATTAGTTCGTCTACAATAGAAAATCTATGATAACACTATCTATCGCCTCCACGTGTGTATATATCTGTAAAGTAAACCTATTGGAAAATAGTTGACGGTCGGATGTTACGGCCGCATGTTGCAGGGGTCGAGGTCTTAGTTGTAGAATAAAAAAAAACATTGCTCAAAGCAAGAAGCGTACGAAACGAAACATAGTTTACATTTCATGTCAAACACTACGATATTAAAATGCGATAATCGATTAAAATTACAGCAATACAGGATGGACTCACAATGATGACATCGAATACAATTTGGCATCACACAACTAAATGTAACGTAGCTTAATTATTATCGAATAGCCTCGAAGTGAGAATAGTTTAAATGCAAGGAAGCGTCGCTGCGAGCGCGGGAGCGGGCGCGGCTCATCTCCACTATGTTCGATTCCAAACTTAATCATATTCGATACTGTACGTATAAAAATATATAATCCATTATGTAATGTTCTTGCTATATAGCTTTATTTGGCAGGTACAAGCGATGGTTAAAATATACTTGCAGCGCATACAATAAAAGCATGTAAAATTCTTATTGGAACGACACCTTCAGTGTATTGTATACTAACGAAACTAACAAATCATTTTAAACTTTTCTTCAGCTATTGATTAATGTTTCCAAGTTTTTGGAATCAAACATAGTTGCAAGTGACATCATTTTCGCTGTGATATTATAATGTAATGCTATTAATTAACGCTTAAACAAAAGTCCGTCTAGGTGTGGACTCTACAGTCGAGGAAGCACATCACGTTAAGGATATTCGAAGTTCTACATAAGTCAGTGTTAACTTTTAGTATCCAGCGATAACTTCATATAGCACTCGCTCTCACTTGCTTAGCGGAGAGGAACTTCTGCTCGATGGACCTCCTGGGGATACCGCTGACCTTCTTCGGGGAGCAGCCGTTGTAGTTGATGGAGGAAGGCAAGGACTTGTAGCCGCCGTCCGAGCTGTAGTCGGTGTCGGTGGAGTGGCCGGCCAGGCCGGGGCTGTGCCGGCTGCCGTTGACGCTCTCCTTGCTGCTGATCCTGCCGTTGTACAGGTCGCCGTAGGACGTGTGATGGCGCGGCGCGGGCTCCTCGGCCAGCGCCGGCCGCGCCCGCGCCGGCTCGGCCGCGAGATGCGTCTGCTGCTGGAAGTTTTCTATCGAGCGCGAGCGGGCCGCGTACAGGGCTCTCCTGTCGGGCCGCTCGCCGACGGACAGATCGCGCTTGCCCCGCACGGCCTGCAGGTAGCGGCAGCCCACGCGGCTGGTGGCGCGCAGGGGCGAGACTCCCTCGTCCGCGCCGTTCACTTTATTCGCACCACACTGACACTTGGCAGCCCCGTTGGCAACCGGTCTCTTAGTCTTTTGTGCTTCACTATATGACGGCAGCTTCCTCCCGCTAGCTTGTTCATTCCAACTGCGGATTGAGATTTTTATATTAGTACGATATTTAAGTGAGAGCACACATGTTAGTTAATCAGAAATAACAATCAAATAGACTGAAAAGAAACTTTAGTAGACTCAAATAGACTAAAATATGTCAGAACTGATTTACACTTTTACGGTTTTAACGAATCGCTATTCGTATACGGTTCACTGTAAAGGATTTTAACACTTAACCGTGTCCGATTTTGCCACTACTGTATACCATATCCGAAACCGATTCGATATCGTAACGCTGCGTTAACGCGCTCACAGTAATATTTGAGGGGCAATTGGGGATAAGGAAAACGAAATGACATATGCGCTTGCAAAGCACTTAACATTAAAGCCCAGAAAAAGCCCATACATGTAATGACTACTTTTGAAATATACATACAATCTAACTTGATAGTAACGTCGCGCTCACCTTCACGTTCTGGACGGGCAGCGTGCAACACAGAGACATGTTTCATAATCAAAGTTCATTTAAGTTATATTTCATTACTACTGCATCCAAACTGAACTCGGGTAATACCAAAACGTCACACACGCTACCTACTATTAAACACTTCACATCAAATCATAGTCCAATGCGTCCTCGACGACCGGAACAATGCAATGTTAAGTTCAAATTTCAAACAAAGCTTAAGGTGTTCTGTATATAAAATAAAGTGCTCATGCTTTACAGAAATCGTACAACAATCGAAACTAACATTCGAAATACACACACACAAACATACATTTCAAAAAATAGCATTTATTATTTCGCTTTAAAATTCATATAAGCCGTCGTAAAATATATCACTGATTTAATTAATGTAACATCCTTTAGAATTACACAATGTATACAGACGCCATTGTACATGAGGTATACAGTTATTTACTAAAAATATAGGCACTTCAGTACATTCTGCATCAGTTTGAATCAGACACGATGTGTGATGATATATATATATATATATATGCATATATATACATATATATACATATATATGTATATATATGCATATATGTATACATATACATGCACATATACATGTACAGTTCAGTTGTGGAACCGATGGCGGTACTCAGTGGCCCGGCCTGCGGTACAGCAGATGCAACAAGCAGAGCACATTGAGCGAGCACAGGAGGCACACGGCGAGCAAGCAGTCGAGCCACGCTACCTGTTCCGACGGACGAACCCGCGCGCCGCCCAGGTGGTAACTGACGTTTTCGATACCAATGTTTCACATAATCCCAACGGAATTAAAAGCAGCATGTGTGGAAATCAGAAACAACATGAAACTATTAGGGGCAAGTGATGCGTATGTATCATGTTATGATTATTATGAAGACGATTAATGTGAATAGATAAAGAGCTAATGAATATTATCGAATCTATTAAATTTAGTTTCACATTACACTGAAATGAGGTAGAACAAATATAATTAGAGCGAGGGGTGATAGTTGTGTGTTTTTAAATAAAAATGCCCGCAAAGTATGGGGATAGAGTCAGAGTGACTCTACACATGGACGTGGGGGAAAATGTCATTTTCTTGCTCATGTAATCTGTGAATATGACAATCCATGTAGACGATCGAAAGTGCGATAGGAACTCTTGACTTTTCGATACTGTGCTACGAACGACTGTCCAACATTCATCTGTCGCTTCTGATAAATAATAAGAGGGGTTGAGAGGGGGCATGGACGAGACACAGAGAGACGAATGTAATGCTCGTAACATTGACATCAATGAGTGTAACGAGGCGACGATTAACCTAAAACAATAAATTTTTATACATATACAACAAAAAAATATCTGGGTGTGTAAATAATTAAGTTTTGTGGGTAATGAATGATACAGGAAACTAATTAACTCCGAACTGAAATATGTTTGCGTGTAAACGCAATTAGTTTAATAGTAATACAATACACAATGGAACCATGGCCAATGTGTAATAAAGCGGAACGAACTAAAGTATTGCGGGAAGTGCTGTGTCGTAAATGTAGCGGATTAAGAAATATAAATGTACGTTTGCGAAGCGGCCGTTACCTCACGAGGCCGGAGCTGTCGGCGCCGGCCAGCGTGGTGCCCAGCGCCGGCCGCACCTGCAAAACGGGTAATGCGGTAAAAATACACGTGCAAGTGCAAGTACAATAGAAGTCAAAGGCTATTCATCCAAGTGGCATCATCATCAGCCTATTGAAGTCCACTGTTGGACAAAAGCCTTCCCTGAAGGGTTATGCCCATAATCGCCACACTGGGCAAGCACACGCTGCATGTATGCAGCGTGGCACCCTATAGCGTTAACCCTGTCAATCTGTCAGACCCACGTCAAACAGTCAAAACGATAAAAGATTCGAAAAGATGCAACCATATTTTCCTATGTGCACAATTTTTACATTTCAATAATTATTATGCCATTTGCAAATGTGTGCATTTTTTTAAATAACTGTAATTAATTGAAACAACGGAAATGTTAGAGAACAGTTGCTGACAGTGTGAATATTTACATTGATACAATTACACACCAGTCGTCGTCTTTCGACATTCGAAATAAGTTCAATTGTATGAACCACTATTCTATAAATTTATATTATATAACGATGCATTAAAATTAAAAGTTGGATATGCAAAATAACGATAAAGCTGAAAAGCTGAATGATGAGAAGAAACTGTTTATGGTTATTTTAACGGGTTAACCCTCTGATTTTAAGAGGACACTCGTGTCTAACAGAAAAACGACAAATAGAGTGAAACAGTGCAACAGTGGACAAAGTATGGACAAAACAGTATAGCGCGCACCCGGTCGGTCTGCGTGGCCACGTGGCAGGTGTCATCGGCGCGCGGCTCGTGCGCGTCGGTCAGCCGCAGCATCTGCTGCTGCAACACGCGCACGAGCCGGTCGCGCTCCTCCAGCTGGCTCTGCGCCGGGTTGCAAACGTGGTGCACTTGTACATACAGTCACGCACCACCCCGCCTGCCCCCTTGCCAGGCAGGCAGGGAACACCAGTAAGGTGTCCGTATATTATTCTCTTGTCTTCTTCAAACATCGCGGTGTATTTCATTTAAAGCAAAACCTTTGGTCTTTCCAGAGCTCATATGCTTCATCTACATCCGTCACTCTCTTCACGTAATGCAATACAACGCGCTGTTTGAAGAGGAAAGAATACCTCTCTATAATTCAACTATTTCTCCTGTGAAATCCTTAGAACTTATAGTACTTTTTTATAAAGTAAAGCTAGCTTATAGAATTTAAAATTTTACATATGATGTGGAAAATTAATTACATTTGCTGTCCATTTATCAAGGGACCTGTCTCATTCACGATACATATGGAGCCTGAAGATAATATGATAGCAGACAGATCTATTATAACAGAATAAAGCAGAACTCTGTTGAATAAATTAAAGCGAAAAAATGATGGCACTATAAAAAAATGCTTATCATTAATTCTCCTGAGGGATGGCGCCATCAGCGTTGATTGTAGCTATGCCACCACATTTATTATGCTTTCACGGCCAAATCACTAAACTTACTATGGTTGATAACGAAATGGTAGAATATTATCTACTCATATTTTATATAGATAGTAATTTAGTTGAATATGAAATCAATATACGAGTATTCTCATCGGTCAAAGTAATTGCAGGCACGACTACTGATCGAAAGTTCCCGGGTAAAGATCCCGGGTGGTACGGTATATTGGATTATTCTAACTTAGACATTCTAGGACAAATTTCTAGTAATGACACGGGGTCTGGATATGTGCCCGGTGCATGGCAATAGGCTCACCCCCTATTCCAAAGTGGGACATAAACGTAACTGGTGAAAAGTGAGAGTGTACTACACTCCTCTGCCTGTCTTTTCGGACATTGCAGGTGTGATTTTATCGATATCAATATAGATGTTACTAAAATTTGGAACACGGAGGTATAATCCAACGATTGTATACTCATTTTTTGTAGAAAGTGACCGACACACTTACATAAACCGACTTATTTCATAAGCCTAATTATCTTAATTTGTGAGACTTTGTACGTACCTATATGGTACGCTAAATCTTATTTGGAAATTCGACTTATAAGCCGAAGCCGTAAATATTTAATTAGTGTTTGTTTAATTCAATAACAAAGTGACAAAAATGTTTATTTAGCAGTAAATCACTGGTATTTATTTGTATACCTTTGCGTACGTGTGAGTAAACGAGATGAAGGTATTCGCAACTATATGGGCCTGATCGTGTTATCGATCAACAAGTGATATAAGCTTCCATTCGCCCAGCTGTAAGTCACGCCATTATTTCTCAGTGTTATTATGTAAAAAGAATACTACACAACACAAGCTCGCGGTTCGTGAGTCGTGACGGAGATTGTAGTTATTGTTGTAGACTGCTTACTTCAATGTAAGCGGAGATTAAAACGGTTATTGTTTTACTATGCTTACTTGAAGGTGGAATGAGATTGTAATAGTTATTGTCGTAAACAAAATCCTCACTTGAAGGTAAAATGAGATTGTAATAGTTATTGTCGTAAACAAAATCCTCACTTGAAGGTAGAATGAGATTGTAATCGTTATTGTCGTAAACAAAATCCTCGCTTGAAGGTAGAATGAGATTGTAATAGTTATTGTCGTAAACAAAATCCTCACTTGAAGGTAGAATGAGATTCTAATGGTTATAGTCGTAAACAAAATTCTCACTTGAAGGTAGATTATCTGTCGGCGCATCTCCGCGCAGGCGTCGGGGTGCAGCGGCGAGGCGGGGGGGCGGCGCCCGTTGCCGCGCGCGGGGCTCTCCGCGCACGCCGCCAGCAACGGGTCGAGAGTTTCGCTCTGCAAACAGTAGTCGTGCTTTCAGGGGCTGAAGCTACCACAGACGACATGTCCATTAGACGTGCCATTAAAACCACCCCAGTTTCTAATAAAATTAGTAAAATTGTGGCAGTTATTAACACTCTAAATTTTAGAGCGTAAGTGAGTTTAATCCAAAATATATTTATGGACATTCTTAGTTTCTATACGTCAATTTTACATGACATTTATTTTTTAGTATTTTAATACATTGCATTGTGATTGCCTGGTTGGTCTTGTTCATTGCAAGCGCGATTATAAAACATGGAAAATTGATAAGGTTCACCCCGAACAGATTATGTTAAGGATAATAAAATATAACATACGAAATATGTAAAAAGGACAGTTTATTATCAAACACAACGAGTGGTATGCATGAATTTTACTGAACATGAATACATCTCGCCTGGAAGCGGCCGCCTTGAAACGTATGTACAAAGTACTTTGGGAGTTCGCGCGGTCCATTCATTCTTCCATTCTGTGTCTACGACTGTCTGAGTGCTACTCGGCTCCTTCGTTCACCAGTTCATAGTTCACTTTTAGTGACGCGATCGCGGTTTTTCAAGCATCATGTGCGTACTAAGTGACATTACGCTTGTAATCTCCAAAGAGGTAGGTAGATGAGTGTATTACTCTCCCACGTTTCACCAGTCAGATGGTGAGTATATTTCCAGACTTCGAGCCACTACTAAAAAATCGAAATTAGAAATATCAGTATTTCCCGACCTGTAATTTGAACTCAGGATATCTGAATCGGCAGTCGCACTGACCACCAGCACGACCAACGAGGCAGTCAATAAAATTATTGTTATTAATAATTATTACAAGGAACAAAAATATAAGCTACTTTTTACATCATTTATCAAATTGTTTTAGTCATGTAACTGTAATAAAAAGGAAATGTATTAATACAATTAATTAATACGTATTATAGTGTTAGTCAAGTGCTTAAACAGTTTCACTTATCCCATCCCGTCTGTAACACAGAACAGGTTAAAATGTGAGCACGTTTAGTTAATTATTAATAGCGCTCATTTGTTTGCATATTAATTGAATACGTTCGAACGATATTAGTACAGCGCACAAATCGTACCACGTTTATTACAAGCCTAGTAGTGTTGAGTGCTGAGGATCGCGCAGCTGAGCGGTATAAGTTGCGTGTCTAACGAAAGGTTCGCGTTCATTAGGTTAATTTACATCAGGCAGGATATGCGTGGCTCCATGTTTCCATTAGGTCCATTTATGTACTCTAATGTGTGGTAAAAGTGTTTTCTTATTTAACATTTAGTTACGTTTGCGATAAAAGGAAAAGTTTGTTCTTGAATAAGCCTCCCTCCAGACTCATTCAAAGGCGCCGCCTGAGCGCACGGTGAGTGGTGAGACAAAAAGGATTGCTACCCGCCTAGGCTAAGTACGAAGTCTATTACGACACCGAGTTAAGTAGGTACTCTACTAAAGAACACTTACATTTGTTTTCATACGTGCATACATTTCACTTCTAAGGGTCTGTTACATATATAGGTATGGTTTCCTATGATACAATGCTATCCTATTTACTAGCTTATTGTTGGATCATTTGAAAAGCATTGCAATTGAAATATAAGTTACTTTTATGTCTTCACGACAGCTACCTTACAGGGTAAGCAGCCAGCATAAACATAAAAAATATTATTTTGACATGTAAATAATTTTATTGACATATACCTAATGTTATAACAGCTTATTTACTATATATGTATATAGGTAGATAGTAATGTTTTTAGTAAAGTTATTATTAATGACTAGTGTGATTGCTAATTGAAAGGTCCCGGGTCCGATCGCCGGGTCGTGCTAAATATTATGGAGTTTTTTTTAACTTAAAATTCCAAGTAGTAGCGCGGAATTGGATTTGCGTCTGGTGTATTACAATACGCTCATCCCTATTACATAATATAAAACGTGCAAGTGTACAACACCTCTGCCTTCCCATTTGGAGAAATACAGGTGTGATGTTATATTAATGTTTATACTGGCGTTATTAAATATCCCGAGTAAAGTGAGTGCGCCCCACACAATGTTTCAACAGCCGCGTGTTATGCAAACGAAGAATGAATACATGTATATTTATAAAACACATCACAGTTTACGGTACAACGTTTACTTAGAACAACAATCTACAATCTACGAAACCTTGAAACAAGAGAATAATCCAAATGTGGAAGATACGTACGAAGTAGCTTTTAAGTTTATCGCATTATAGTAAATATCAATTGTGTATATTCTTGGAAAAGTCGCTACCTGGTATTGTTTCATTGTATTTTTTTGGTACGAATATTTTAGTTTATCATTAAAATTATATGATCTTTAAATATGTATAAATTAATTATCATAATTTCAGAGGTTGATAATATCCTAAAATACATAAATGTAAGTACATGTATGTATATACATGTAATATGAATGTAAGTAGATGTATATACATCTGAATTATATAAATACATATTATTATTGATGATTTCGTTAATTTCAAAATGTTTTGCTTGTTTAAACGCTGTTTATTAGGCTTGTTGATAGACCTGCGCTGGAAGCCTCCACGAGTGGATGGATTGATTGGTATAATTGTATGCCAAGCCATTCGTTAGGGGACATTTAGGCATTCATTAGTGAGCCAACATGCAGACCGATACGATGTCGTTGATCGGAAAACAACACATCGAAAAGAATTTATTCACAATCTTAAAGAAACTCAATTGTTTTCTTAAAATAATAAGACATACTTTTCTGATATATTTGTTATGAAATTAACTTGTCATCAAACACAACAAATGTAGGCCACAGAACAATAGTACCATTAAGTTTCACATTATCTTGTAACGTTTTTCCACATTCAGGAAATATTAAATTATTAATATGCTTATGTGTTCACACAGGTTCATGGTTTTGTAGATAAGTCATTAAAATTTTCTAAAATGAAAACATTCGTATTTGCAATACATTTATGTGTTGAAAATATATTTCATGTTGGTTTTTGTGTGTACCCTAGTCATTTATGAGAGGAACGAGTGTTATAGCCATTATATTTCCTGCTTTGACCCTTTCATGACATTACCTTGACAGAATATTTATAATTAATCGGTAATGGATTTCATATTGACTTAAAATGACAACTGTTAGAATGTCCATAGCATTTGCAGCAGCGTAGTGGCTTATGGTCCAGGTTTCCCAAAGGTCCATAGAAACCATTGCGCGTCTGTAAGACGTAAGTATTGCCAAAGTGAAGACAATGCACTGAATAACTTTTACCTAAAAACTTTTTTCTAGAGGATTTTTTACAAAAAGCAGACTTTACGTAACGCAGAATTAAATTTCGTATCAGAGCCGGAAAAGAATAAAATATTAGATGTTAATCGCGTAGTCAGTATAAAGAATGAATACGAAATAAGGAATGTTACAGCATATCAGATCAAAGACAACGATTTAATTTAACAAGTATGTAGTTTATATGGAGATAGTTTATTTTGAAGTTTTAGGTAAATGTAGCAAATTTATCTACAACAATTACATATTCAAGGAAACAAATAATGATTTTTGGTCACATATGTATAAGAACGCGTTATTTATTAGTTTTTATGTATCAATCATATGATAATATGACGTTCAGTTAATCGTCAACAACTAACATACAAATAAATAATTATTATTGTATATAAAAACGTACACATGAACATGTAGTGTAGTACAGAAACATGCTAGCTTATCAATACATAGCTGATAAGGTAACTCACTCATGCGTTTAGTGTTTTAGTGACAAGTGTATAAAAGGGAAAATTATAGGAGAAGTGAGTTAAAAACAGCAAAAATTGGGTTAAAAACTAAAATGAACTTTAAATTCCCAACGGAAATAATATAAAAATGTCCTAAATTACTATACAGGTTATTCACCACTTCCTCTATACCTTTCCTGTTAGAAATATTCAGTGTTATAAAATAGCATAGCGGGTGCAAGGAATGGCATAACTCACACTCAACGAATGTCGCTCCTCCCCGGGCTGCGCGGCGCGAGGCGATCCCACCGACAAACATACACGTTACACAAACGAAACAGCTGTTACATTATGCCACGTTTTCATTTTGCCGAACTATTAATTTACTCGTTTGCGGCAAATCTTTAATTGCACCATAGGCGTTTCCGAAACAAAACACCGTGGTAAATCTGCAATTTATTGCGATATTGTACGCGAAATATGTATGTATATAAACGCAGTTAACAAAGTTTTGTGTATAGTAAAATAGTTATTCACTCGTGAGGGATATGTTCGAAACTAGTTCGCGCATATTTCGGATATGAAATGAAAACGCAGCAATACAAGGCACAAGCGCGTAACGTCACGTAATGCACGTGTCGCAGGAAAACATTCACATGCCAAATTATAGCGACATAGACACAACTAGATTAAACAAGAACACAAGAAAAACATTCAAGCCTATTTACACAACTATGATTCTAGCTAAATTGGATAAAATCAATAATTTAAAATGTTTGATAAAATTCCCAATATTATTGTAGTGGAAATTTAGTTTAAAAAATTAAAAAAATAAAACCGTATCAAATTTTCAACTAAATAATACTAGGCGAATAAAATATATTATAATTAGATAACAAATAAATGTAATTGAAATATTTCAAAATAGATCGACCTAAGTACCTACTACTTATATAGCATCGTATTCTGATACCTACATTATTTTATATGTATGTATTTTTATTCATATAATTCTCAGAACGCATTGTGTTTCGCGTTATAAAGTGATGTTTTTTATAATATTAAGTAGATAATAATAGCGTAAAACGATACAAATGATACAGTTCCACTTGATTGAATAAAATATAAAAGTGCACGCTATATTCAAATCAACATGAATAATAACGGTACAAGTTTTCCGCTATAAAAAAATACATACTACGCTATAAGTTCTTGAGAGGCATGTTTAATTTAATCATTGTTATAGAGTAAAGTACTTTAAAAACAAACATTGAAATATAATATCACTGAACGATCTCATAAACCGTTGGAGAACAAGAAAACAAATAGAAGAGTTGTGTTCAATGAAAGACTACGATTTCTATCGTACAATGTTCAAACGGATAAAATCACTGATTCCCACACGTGTACACGTGTATTCATTGAGAAATGTTTGTGTAACTACGAGTAAAAGTTCTGATGCACGCGACGTCGGCGACAGACGAGTGAAATAATATCGTCATTCAGTTGATGCTTTAATGTATGTTCATTATATTCGTGATATAAACATTACAATATTTAGTACCTTGAAAATAAGTTTCAATAATTACGTTAATGAATACTAACTATTAAATTAATTAAAAGATGATGTTTATAACCTACGGCTAATTAATATCAACGAGACACTGCAGGCTCGAATCAATGGTAAAAATAACTATTAATAAATCTATGTGCTCTAGCTATAGGGATAAAGGAAAACATTCTACATAGTTCTATTTCTTAAAAATGTAAATAAATAAGTAGTTAAGTACAATTAAGGATATAAAGAAGAATGATGGAACATACCTCTTGTAGGACCCGCTTCAGCTGAAGCAGCAGCGTCTTGATGTCGACGACGTCCTGCAGCAGCGAAGAGGGCGCGGCCGCCGGCGACGCGCTGCCCTCGCTGCCGCCCGCGTCCGACGGCGTGTGCGCGCGCGAGCGCTGCAGCAGTCGCGCCGTGCGCACCGGCAGACTGGCCCTGCGCAAAATCCACCTCCTATCATATTCAACGGCACCAACAATTCCACTCGTTATTATTATTATACCTTCACTCCAGGTCCCTTATAGGGTAGGCAGAGCACACCAAGAGCCTAATACCTCTATCCTTACAGACCTGCCGCGCTTCTTCCACATTCACCACTCTCTATTAACATGTATGTTGGTTTCAGAGACGCCGGACTCTACAATACAGTCCTGGCCTTTTTGATCAAGATATTGGTAAACCGTATACGAGTATATTTGAAAAGATAACTTGTTGATATTTAATTTACTTTTCCATTGCCTCACTAAAACACATCTGTTTTAAGAAAATTAATTAAAATGTAGAGACAAACAAATATAACTTAAAAATTATAAGTCAAAAATTTATCACTATGGTACCATTGTATTTGCGTTTAATATGATAAACATGCCATTATTTACAGGCTTCATTCATGTATGTTATTTCGGATTGGTCCAATCAGCTCGGAAACCATACGTGAACTCCTTCGCGAACTCCCGTCTCGTTGACGTACGAGAGATAAGCTGATCCATACCCTTATACGTAAGTTAAATATTCACGAAACAGTATATACATATAGTATAATATATCATTGTTTATAAAGTGATGACTGTGTATGTGATCGTGCATTTGATAATTTAGTTTCAATTATAATACGATGAAAGAAAATTGTTTTTATTCTGTTATTGTCCAAAGGGATCTCAGACTAATTAAATTTCCGAAAGTAGATTATTTTGACATTTACTCAAACGTACACTTCATTAGCGCTAACCAACGAACGGTACAAATTGCAAAAGGTGTGGCGGGGCACATTTGTCATAGAAATGATGGAAGTTAGAGTTGGACAGTATTTGGATCGAGGCCAAGGCCGGGAAAGAGGACCGTATGGTCCTTTGCAGTCGATGATATCGTTAAGACGACGGGTCGTCGGAAAATGAAAACTATTAATCGCGTAGAATGGAAATCTTAGATAGGAACTAAGCAACAGTGCGTTCGTCAAGCTTGAAGAAGAAAACTTTAATTTAAACCTTAATATTCCGTAACTAATAATTTCGCCACTTTTATATTGATCGATTAAGCGAATAATTTGTAAAAAAAATTAAAACTGTATAGAGATGCTTATGGTTTAATCGGATGAGCTTAGTCGGGTACTATTGCACTTTAAACTTAAATTTTGCTGGTAGCGTCTCGAAATCTGGATTTGTGCCCGGTGTATGGCAATAGGCTGACCACCTATTCCGTTGTAGGAAGTTGTGATTATAAAACCATTTGGAAAGATTAAAATCAATCCAATAATAGAAGTAGGTTAAAACCGACTTACTAGATTAGTTTACACAGTAAGTTTGTTAGTAATCGTAATAAGTAAAAATTGGCTTAAGTGTAATTAGTTACAGACTAACTTAGTGTAAAGCTAGGCGTCGCAGTTACGTGGATTATTTTCACTTTATCCACTTAATTTTTATAAGTAGAGTGTAAAACTAAGCAAAGTGTGAAAGATTTACTCTTTCACAGTCCAATCTCTGTGGATTTGAAACTAGTGCACGCTGTAATGGCTTTACGTTCGAAGTCAACAAGACGTAGACAAGTTATAATTACTACACCTTCACGCCAGGTACATAACGAGCTAGGCAGAGAACACGGAATTACAGACCTGGCACGCTTCTTCCACATTCACAATTCCATTTGTCCTAACTCGCCGATTTCTGACACTAGTTTGGACGAGTCATTACTAGTTATACGAGTAGAATGTTGATATGAGATATGTATGGCAATGACAAGTGCGAGACAGCTAGCGACATCAACAGATCCCATTACAGTGTGAAAATGTGGGCGTGTCGGTGAGTCACTGGCAATTAATTAACGAAAATAGGCTAACGCTTCGCTTAAATGATTCGCCATTGTTGATATTATTAAATAAGGTCATTATAATAGGTTATTAAACTTTTGCTTCATATATACACACGTTAAATAGTTACATCGTTAAACAATTTAGTAATTCTAACACACATAACAACGAATTAACTATGTAGACAGGCTAACGATATATATAACTTATTTACGATTCCTTTCAAGTTTGCAAATTTGGTACATTTTTAGGTTAACAATAAAATTCATACAACTTAAACATTAATTCTTGAAAGCAAGTGCACTGAAGTAGGTATGCATAACCAAGGTTTACTTAGTGTATATAATTTGAACAAAGATTATGTAAGACAATACATTATTCCAATGCTACCAATCCTTGTATGCGCTACGTTGAAGAGAAATCCGAAAAATAATTCAAATATGAATCACCACGGGCCGATTGTTATAAGCTAAGTAGAGTGCAGCAGTAGACGTAGAGTCGAGTGTTAATTTGCAAAATAGGTACATAATTAAAATTGTTGATACTGCAACATGGCCATGTAGGTACGATATCGCGTATCACGACATTAGAAGGTTACCTTCATCATTGAGAAATTATTCTTATTATTTTTCCTATGTAATAACATTGATGTAATTTGGAAACGGAGGGTAATATAATAAAAAACAATTAACTTAATTGCACATTAAAATACGAAGGATAAGTTTTACATAAACATCGCGGAGGAATGCAATAGACGGGCGTATAGTCAGCATTTTTTATTTTTTCTGTACAAACTAATATGCAGTGAAATAATTCAAGAGAGATAGTAGAATGTGTGGAAATTGAAAAGAAATATATTTCTTCCAGAAACAGTAATTATGTTTATACGTAAAGAACTCATAATTAGCAATGGATAATTAAAGCGAAGATCAGTCAATAAATCCAACTAATTAGTGATAACATTCGCTATTATTAATGTAACGATCTACTGATGAAATTTATAGAAACTTCTGAACGTATAGATGTATAATTTCCAATTAATTAAATGGTGAAACTAGAATAAAAGACGAAAAACAATGTAATTAATAATGAAAATGATTGTATCGTTAACATTACATGAGTAACTAACGAATAAGTTATGTGAATACATATTTTATTGAATCATATTTATTGGTTGAATATTGCGAAAATGTGTGATATACGTTTGTAATAAACGAGAATTACAAAATACTAGTCTATTTGCCCAGAAATAACGATAATATCCGGTTACGAAATACTTAGTCAATGGAGCGTTTAAGAAAGGTACAGTTGGAAACAATGAAACCATAATATTAAAGTATTTTAAACGATTATAATATTATATTGATAGATCACGAACTAAATGGATAACGGAGTGCTTAAACATGTTAGCATTGAATATGTTTTGAAAGGTTAATCTACTTGAAGGTCATGTTTGCTCGCAATCACCTAAATAAGGGTTGGGCTAGAGACTTGATTTCGAAAGGAGTGGGATGATAAAAACTATTAAACTATCAAATAAGGAAACCACTAGATCTTCAACAAGATTTCGATAAATAAACGGGGACAATTCAGTGGCCACCAGTTCTCCTTTAACCTTGTGTTAGTTCGGCTTTACCGATCATAGCTTTTATTATTCACTTGTCAAATTAAAATCGTCTGAAGATTATAAATTAAATTCAAGCATGTCTTCTCTAAAATACCGTGAGACCTTGTATAATAATAAAGGGACATATCAGATAAATGAGATAGAGAATATGTAGGTAGGTATACGATAAAAATCAACCGATAAACACGTTTCAGAAATATTGATATGATATCTGTACAGCAATTGACACTCACCGCTGCTGTCGAAATGGAAACCTTAGTCGTGCCTTAATTCCGACAACTTACATTTGAATGTATTCCTATTGTGAAAACCGAAGAATTTCACGATATTTGAACAACACGCAATTACAGGTTATCCTTTTGTTTTGTAGGAGTGCACCTGTACTGTTTCGCGCGCTGGCTGCGGAGGCTCGGCGCCGGGCTGGCGGAGCGGGTGGCCGTGGGCTCGGCCACGTGCAGGTCCGTCTTCTGGCGTCGCGCGCCCAGCGAGGACGGCGCCGCAGCGGACGTGGCGCTCGCCGAACGCATAGGTACCGCGAGAGAATTTCACGGCGCGCACGCACGCGGCCGACTGAAGCTCGCGCGCCAGCGCTATCGGTGTCCGTGCCGCCACCGCCGCCGCCAGCTCGCCCGGAAAAATCAGATCTCGTGGCGACGACCCTATCCATTCAAGCTGAACCGATCACACTCATAACGTAGATTTCTTTTTGTCACACTCTGTTTCGAATGGAACTGTTAATATGACGCACTGCTATATGCTAAACCGCCACCAGCTTCCCACGCGAACATCAATAGTCCTTATATTAGGTACAAAACAACTTGAATTGACTCCTAACATTTCTAGAGGAAATCACGAATTAAGGCACCGTAAGATCGCGGACGTTTACTTTGGCAACAGGGGCATGTCGAATGACGCAGCCAGGTGTGTCGGCAAAGGCAGTACCATCGAATAATACAAATGTCTGTCGGCGGCGTCACACTATACGTCACGCTCGCTACCCCGCACTCGCAACGCTCGTTGTAAAAACACTTTCTTTTGAAAATGATATTTGTTCACTTCACAGGTGTTTAGAAACAGCATTTCTCTCACATATGTGTGTATACACGTATCACGTGACCATTATTTAATAATATAACTTGATAGCGGAGGAACTTGTGGGTCACTGTCAGTGTCTCGAACAGTTTGTTTATTTTGCGTAGGGTCGCCGGTCTGGAGGCTCCCGCCCGCGGCGCGCTCTGCGCATGTCTGTATCCGTTCAATAATACCCACCACCTAGGCACAGCTGATTCACGTCATGCTCAAGTTTATAATTGTTCCTGTACCTACGTCCCGCGCTGCAGATGTATTCTACATGTAATATACACTGACTAGTAATTTAACTCCCATTGTTATGCCCATAAACAGTAAATATACACTTACATTCGTACCACATGATAACAATTGTACGCTTGAATTATTTTATACCGTATTTTCAATCTAAGACATGATATGCAGTGTTAATAAGATAATTGCTAGTCGTGTACGTAGTAAACTAGCTTGTCTGTAGGTACCCTTCGCAGCGCACATTACAGAGCGCACTCAGCCGAGCGAGACAAGACACTATTGTCCAAAACTAACGGTAAGCGACACGTCAAAATTAATTAAAGCTAGCGAAAAATGGGAACAAAAAAATCCTGTCGTGTGGATTATCGGCCGAAACAGCTGTCATCATATTTATACGATTAATGTTATTGTTAATCGTGGTAGAAATTTATGTAGGTACTTTAACTCATTATTATTTCAGAAAATTAATGGCTGGCTAATATAATATTAATCGAATATTCATGTGACATGCATGCTCGACTACTTTGAGCACAATTTTGCAATCAATTCATGCTGGGTTATGATTTTTTTAACTGTGATCCTTTATAAGCGATGTAATACTAAATGTTAATTATTTTGTCCATTTCTGATTAACATTTACGGAATAATAATCTAGTATAACTACTAACGCCATCTAGTAGTGATATCTGCAAGAAACCTACTGATCAAAGTTTACTTACAAATTCATTCACCAACATTTAATATGCCAGCAATTTATGCAATGAAATTGTATTGTTATATTTGATTAAGATAACAGTTCATATAATAGCTACCTAATTTATTTATATTCAATATTCATTAGGTATATTCAACGCGACTTCCTAAAAATTAAAAAGATTTTAGTTAACTCAAATTTTATTCTAAACTCTTACGTAACCAATAATCGATTATGTCATTGGGATTAACAAGTCTAATGTGTATTCAATGATTTTAGTTATAAAATCTGATACCTATCTACTGTGCTACTGTCACAATCGCCCGAAGTAGGTACGTAAGTAGGTACCTATTGCAAAACCCATTTTAAAATGTGCGAGAGTGCTTATAAATCTACTAATAATAATAATAATAATGATATGTAATAATTTTTAGCATCCCATTATAAGTGTAACATCTAGCCTGCAATCCCTGATGGTGCCACGGTATAAGGGGGTGGACCTATTCACATTGCCATACGTCAGGCAAAATTCAGAATCCTAAAAGTTTTAATTAGAAAATTATAAGTTACAAAAATCTAACAGTACCCGACAAAAGATTGGAATCCAGGACCTCTCCGTCAGCAATCGTGCCTGCAACCACGCTACTAACGAGGCAGTCAACTTATATCATTATAAAATAAAAAGCAATTTATAAAGATGGTCGAATACGATCTGAATATTTAGTTATTATGTGAGATAATGGCGTATTTATTCATTACGTTGAAAGGTAAATTATCTTATAATATTTGACTATGCAAAAATGTGCGTCAGTTCTAACTACGCCTGCGATAGTGAGGTAGGTAGACACTCATATAGTACTCATATATGTAGTACTCCAATTTAGCCCTCAATAATTCCAACGCATTTATCACCTCATGACCCATATTACACTTTTAATTAAAGTACAATGTTACTATAAATTTAATTGTAAGATTTGTATGCGACGTTAATATTTGAGTATTGTAAGGTTGATTGCGATTAAGATATAAAAATATATATTGTTTGTATTACACTTTTATTTTATCACTTATTGATAATGATATCTAACATTATAATCTCATTATCTGTAGTACAACTTCGAAGCAAAGATAACTTGGTCGTATAATTTATGAACGATCGCAATCTTTATGAAATAGAAAATATTATAAAAAAACGTAACATCACGCCTGCAATCCCCGGTACACTCGCACGGTTCACCAGTTACGTTTACGTCCCTATAATGTTATAAAAGAACGGGGAAAAACTCGCCATACATTTACATTGAGAAAAATCATATCTGGAGGTTTCCGCTAAGCCAGGTAAAAAAGTTAACATACATGATTATGCTCATCCACAAGGCGTAAGATCAATTAAATAAAAATATTTTGATCACGCTCATAGCTGTATCAACTAACGACGAACAGATTATCTTGGTCGAGAACGTTTAAAAAAAATATGCAAACAAGTTTACAGGTATGTATTCGGTTCATTCAAATAGAAATAAAACTCATCTCTGTTATTATTTCAATGTGACAACAACAAATTTATCTCAATTTATTTTTTCAAACTATTGTAGCCTTTCTTAGTAAACACTTTTACAATAGATGAATTAATTATTGAGATAGGAAAATCGATTGGCACGGCGACGTAATATTGTTTCTGGTTCAATAATTCTACATTAAAAAAAAGAAATCTGCTCTGCAGGCATATTAAAACATTGTGACACAACAAAATTCACATCGACTTGGCCAGATGGGAAGACGATCTGTGAAAGGCTGGAGGTAGAAGCTGGATGCGGCAAGCCGAAGACAAGGCGTGATGGCGCATCGCACGTTAGGGGTGGGCCATATCCAGTAGTTGACCAAAGATGATGACGTAAATTAAATTTGCGCGACTTTAACAAACCGTGTAAATTTTCGGTAAATGTTCCCTGAAATTATACTCCTGTACTACACTCCTCTGCCTATCTTTTCAGAGATTCGGATACTGTGAAAGTTACTTTGGCGAATTATGCGCTGAAGTTAGTAACTGAACAAGCTTTAGGTGTTGCAAATAGTATACGATTGGTTAAGATACTTAATTTTGGGTTCGTTGTAATAACATTTAGTTAATAATTGCTTACGAAACAGTTCAATTTTATTTCCAATTAAATAATTTTAATATTATATTAGCATAGTTTAATTTCCAGGAGAATTAATTTTCATTTTGGCTCACACATTTGGAGACCCCAATGAATATTGTCACAAATCTAGCCACTACGTAGGTATATCTAAACGGTATGAGATGGAAATATTATTCATTCAATTTATATCAATAGATATAATAATGGTATTACGAAAGTGTATTCGTTAAAGGATGAACGAAATTCAGATCGTCTTGAATGCGGATACTCCTTTAATAACCCTTGGCATATATCTTCTCAACGAAAATAATGAAGACAAGGACCCTCTAGTAAGTTATGACTGACAGTGAGTTGTGGTTATGTAGATAATTAGAAATAATATAACATTTAGTTCATATATTTAAACGTTTTGTAGTACGTGTTCCTTTTCAATGATACTAACTAAGAATACTTGTTATGAATATTCAAGTAACAATGTACTTTGTACATTGAAAAAGTCTTGTAATTTTCTCTAATTAGACATAATGTGTTCTAGGTGAACAATAAAAAAATCACTTTATATGAATCACATGATGCGCATAAAGTTCTAAAAATTTATCAGAATATGTTGTTAACTTTATTATATGGAGCGAGGCGAAGAAACTTATTTCTTTTGGTAATTTCCACTAATTTGACAATTTAAATATGAATATTGGTATTACCATCTTGACACTCTACCACAGACTAACGGATGGAAGGTCCTTCAAAATGCTAAAAACGGGAAATAAGGAATAAGGTAGACATTTTTTCTTAGACAAATAAATATGTATATATCTTGGGATTCTCTACAGATGACTATCTTCACAGTCATGCACAGGAATAGAACAGAACAGAGATTGCAGTCAATGTTGACTAAAAATAACTGCAATCTCTATATCGATAGACATTGCAGTTATTTTTAGTCAGTAGTTTTTAGTTAGTTATTTAATAGTAAATAATTGGCATCATTAATTATTTATTTCGTATATAACGTTATAATAGGAATATTATCCCCTAACCAAAAAATATCGTTGTTAAGAATCTCCAATCGAACAAAACCATAAAGAGCTTCTTTTCATAAAAGAAACATTGAAGGAATCCTGAATTTTTGCAAAACAAATAATCGCTCAGTGCCGTACAGTATGGTAACAGATATCGACCGTTTCTAGTCCTGAAATTACGATAACTTACGTACCTTTGTGCTTGGCCATTCAGCATAGTGACAACTTGGGCCACTATACCTTTGACCGGCGCCTCCTTCTCCAATAATACGCTGGTTCTCTCCATCGTCATCACAACAAACTTTTATTCCACCGTTATAAATAATGACACATTCCTTTAACACGATGTCGATTTTCTGCGTTACTCGACACTGCACAATGTTTTAATCTTGTTCACTATTTGATTTTAATGCTATAATTTACACACGTTTAACACTTCCAATAAATGGGCTTGATAGCGATACTTATGTCCAGGTCATTGAATCTATGTCCAAAATCATAAAATTATAAAGGAGACAAACGTAAAATATATCGTCTATTTATATGTTACACGCTTATCGTGGAAAGTCTTATCACTGTGTTATGAGATCTTAATCTATTGTTGACGAAATTATACGAATTATTTGTGAAGACTTTATAAAATCACGTAACGTTTATAAATAAAAATTTATGGATATTTCCGGTCTGGGAGATAACAATTGAATTGATCGTTCGCAGTACATTAACGTTTTGCATCTGGCTTCGTTCCTTTTTAATTTCATCAAGTACTCATTACGTCAGTTCGTGTTTTAGCATTCTGTTGTTGATTGGAATAGGTCAGTGTTTCGTAAATTTAAAGAAATCTATTCTCACGGCACTCGCCATGTTTTGACATTTTGAAGTAAGACTGTCTGTCTATTAGTTTGTTTTGTTTTTACTAGTGACTAATAAAGAGACCATTAGTTAATTGACGTTTAGAGATACGGTTACGTAAATACATTTTTTTTAAGATGACAACGTTGTTGAAAACGAAGATTTTTTGATACATATAATAATTCAAAAATATCCCAGATTTTTATGATATATGCAACAGTTATTAGATAAGTATTCATTGTGCATATATAAAAGTCCGAGATGTTTCATAACGAAAGAGTTGAATAGGAAGCACAAGTCATTAAGACTTGAGAAACTGCGGTCAAAAGTGACAAAGGTTGATTTGGTAAGTTTGAGAAAATTGAAGTCCATAAATTACAGTAAGAGACACATTTTAAAGCCATTGTGTTTTAATCACAATACCGTGTTCATTAGTCATGTTACAATGAGGAGAGACATAAGTGAAATTATGATAAGCGAAGGAAAGTTATTATGCACTTACAATACATTCAATGTGACAACTATATTTTCGTAGAAAATTTTCAATGAAACACTCACAAATTGCCCTCTTAATCGGGAAGCGAATGTGCCACACTTGAAACACAAAGACCCAAACGAAGTTGGTGACGGAGAGAATACAATAATGATTAAAAGCTGTTCACTAAAGAAAGCACATCCAGCAGCCTAATTACTTACAGACGAATTTGTAATATAACTGCAACTGTACGAAAATATACATTATAAAACTAGTTTCTACGATATTACGGCATGAAATTATCGTTTCACTTCACCCACGTCGATTCACTGTTAGGAACATCTTTATTATCACTGTTACTCATTTATATTTTATGAGTATCTGTTAGCGAATCCGCACTGAGGAAGTCGGTACGGTCGCTATCTGATAAAGTTATTCAATGTTGCCATGGTGACTACATTTAGACAACAACAGGGGTTGCTTAGCTTGTTAACCCTCTTGCTGCATTTTGAACATGACAAATGTTTAATATTATTACGCTATTAAAATTTTGCACAAGTCGTTTCACTATTAGAAAATATTTTTTGTAATCCAATTATATTAAAAATGATATTTAGCACACGTAGCTCTCTGCCTACTCCGGAAAGGACCTGCTGTGAAGATATGTATGTATAATATTAATAAGTTCTATACTGTTAGTAATTTTATAATACAATAATACATAGTTTTATATAATAGGAGAACGCGTAAGACATTAGGTACACAGCCAACAGGATACCGCAAAACAACTTGCGGTCGCCTACGTAAATATTAGCGCATACATCGATAGTTAGTATTTAGCACAATTGGAACAAGACCCACGTGTGTTCGCTGTCCGAGGGTAATTACATCCAAACGTTTCAGAAAACCTCGACACAATTATTATTACGAAAAGGGTTCCATTGAGCATTCAGTCGCACAAAGATCACGTACATTTATCACTATCAATGTCGTTTAAAAATAATAATTTTAAAATAGGAACGTTGGCATTGAAAGATACTCTTTTGTTATAAAACGGTATCTCCTGCCCCGGGGTTCGCGGTAGATGTTCGAAAAAAACTTTTGTCCTTCGAAAATAATTTGTACAGAAATAACGTTTGTAGATGTGATGTTGCCGTGCATTTAGTCACATCCTGGCACTCGTGTGACTGAGTTAAAATAGTGGAAACGTATGGGATGCGTTATCTATTTCGTGTCATGCGTGAACACGTACATACGTGGGTAGATAAAAATGAAAAGTTTTAAACATATAAACTATATGTCAACGAACTTTTAGCACAAGAAATCTCAGTTAATCTTATTTGCTTACTACTAGGGCTTCCAACTTAAGCCCAGCTTATCATAGCTGCCCATTCTAGGGTAAACAATCCTTGACCGGCGATTATATCCGTATATTTCGTACGTAAAAATATATTACCTTTAGTACTAATCATTACACATTCATTACGGAGTAGATTAAGTATTCTAACTCATTTGTTGATATAAAAGCACTTCCTAATTTCGATACACGATTCACAACGACAACAACCGATATTACACAGTTCCACATAAAGAGCCGCTGTATAATGTATCAGATGGAATGAGAGTAGTAATTTGGACGTACAATGACCCGGTCGTGATCGATATATTGAGATTAAAACTCGATCGGTCGGTGTTGATGCGCGGAGCACGTGCCGATGTCGCGACTGCGGCGTGCCGGTTATGTACGATCGCGCGCGCGACGAGCCGCCGACTAACACCCGAGAGGCGCGCGGCCCGCGGGCGCAGGCGACGGCGAGATGAACCAAAGCCCCGGCCAGCTGCGATGCCGCTTTATCTGATTACCTCATGGTGCAAGGACCTTAGAGCCGTAAAATCCACCTTGAAAATCAACGTTCGCATCGCACATTTTGGCTTACGAAACTACGCTCCAAGCTTACGAAGCTAGTAACCATGGTTTTTGTTACTGTGCATTACTTTTTCAATCTATATATTAATACGTGATGCAAAAACTTTGGACCCCTTTTTACGAAAACTGCGCGGACGCAGGAGCATAAAATTTGGCACACTTATAGTTTATGTGTAGGAGAAGTGCAGAACGCTAATATTTTTC
>DWTO01000190.1:0-25080 GCA_018244755.1 Jemadia pseudognetus
CCTACGTAGATCGTGAGAGTGTACTACACTCCTCTGTCTACCCCTTCGGGGCAGGCGTGAAGGTAAACGGAATGTTAAACAAAAAGGTTATAAATGCGAAACTACATCTATTTGTTCTTAATTCATGTCGCAGCAAAGCAACATACTGATGTAAAGTTATATGTTTTCTAATAGTTTAAATTTCTGTAAAGTCTGCTGTCATTACTACTAATACATTTTGAACGTAAGAGAGTATTTTATGGGAGGAAATAAAAATATATTACCCGTAGTAAAGTGAAAGTGAATAGGATTTTACAATAGTATCTATTTTAAAATATACTAATACCCTGATTTACGCTATCCGGGCTTACGGTACCCCGTCTTACGCGAATACGGATTTACGCGGATTTAAAGTCTACTAGTGAGTGCGTTGTTCGCTTGTGCGACTCAGAACGTGCTGTACTGCGACGAGCCAGAATTAAAATCGATTATTTTCCATCAAAACACGAAAAGAAGTATATTACCGTTGGAGGGTACTTAAGACTTAAAATTTGGACGCCAAAAAATAGCAAGTTTGCAAAACTCCTTTCAATATCAATAGCAATAGAATTTCTAATACTTATAACATGACATCTTATAACATTTTTTCTACTAAATAAATAATATTAATTTATTATCTTTCTTTAATCTATAATACTAATCAAAACTCGGGTACTCGGATTTATGCTATATTATTTATTTATATGGATTTATACTATATTATAATTATACTCGGATATTATCCAGATATTTATTCCTACAAGTCTCCTTGCAATAAGTCACATTGTCATTCATGTTTAAGTGAACTACAGAAAATGAACCTGAGACTAGCTAATTTCAGTAGTTCTAAAACATTATTCATGTTATTCCAACGTTTAAAGCGCTTACCCTTAAACGGTTTTTCTTAAGTAGAAATATATTCAGCGCTGTATATATTATGTTTCTTTATAAGGAATCGCTGAATAGCATTTTTATTTCAATAATAAAAAACAATTATTGTTTCATTGCTTCAAAGGGCCAAAATTGTATGTTCGTTTTTTCCATTTTCATCTTTGTTTTATTGTGGACTTTTAATATTACAATTTTTCTATTTAATCTTAGATTATTTATGGTTCAGTACAAAAGAACAGTACATTATAAAATAATGGTAGTATATACGAGTAGAAAGGGAATAGAAATGCACAATATGTACGCTTATATGTTACTTTTGGCTGAATGGGAGATAATAGATATAAATAGGTAAACAGGCACGTAATGAAAATAGCAAGAGTTCGTATCACGGTCAATTTCTTAAGCATGATAGTTATCAGATTTTTCAGATCGTTTTGATAGGTATCGTAAGGCCGCTGGCAAAAGAAGAATTGGTGGAGGAAGGAAGTCTTGACTGAGTAACATGAACTCAACTGAACTATTTCCCATCGCAAAGGAGGGGAACAAATCCCAAAAATTATTTGCAGGGTCAGGTATAGATCAGGATAATATACCTAACAATTTCAACAAAAAAAACTTGATTTACAAGAAGTTTTTCATTCAAGAAGAATTTGAATGGAACTTCAATATTTGAGTAGAACTTATAAATATTTTAAACACTACTTAATTGAATTGAAAGAAACAGCTGTGCCTTTTAACGATTTTATTGAATACACCACTGACGAGGCATGCACACAAGACTACAACTAACGCCATCTATGTAACATTTGATAAAAATGTATTTTCAAAATATCTCGTCATTTTCAAAGTAATATATTGGGATAAATAACATATTAAAATATATTTACAATCCTTAAAATTTGCAACTACGTAGACCGAAATAACTAATGTATAGTTATAATTATGAAGTCGTTGATTTTAAATACATAACAAACGGATTAAAATATTTGGTTAATAAAGGTAAATAACATAGTCAATTAATTAAACTAAATACACCTTAAAATATCACCTATAAAGGCTTACAAGGTATTCTAAACTCATAGCACATTACCGTCGGCAAGTTCAAAGGGATACGGATGCCGGCGGCACTTTGATCTCGCCGCCGTCGGCGAAGTTCTTTGATGTCACCATTGGGTGCTTATAACTCGTCTTTCTAACCCAATTATTACAAAAAAATCCACCTATTTATAGTCAACGCTTAGGTCCTGTGCTCAAGTTCACTTAGTTACAATTTGTTTTTATACTTACTAGGGAATTGTGTCCTTCAATTCTTGAACAAACACAACAAACGGCTTGCCTTTTTTTAAATTAAAAACCGTGTATGTTTAATTTTAACTGAATCATTGTGTTAGTATCGAGGCTTTATATATAAGTAATTTATTTAAACATAGTAATTTAATTACTTCATTAAGGTAGGTACATTGAAGAATAAATGATATAAGAACGACACAGGGCGTGTTTTGAGATAATATCCATATTCACAGTGATTTGGTCCACAATAATAACTGATGTTTTTTGTAAACTGCTTTTGTCCAACATACCTTTTATTTTATTTACATGTAAATCTATACCTACCTCTTGTGTACAGATTGTTACTGTTTTTTCTACATTCTTTCGTTTTTCTATTTCTTTTACTTCTGTTCTTTTTTTGGTTAGAAAAACAAAAAGTGATTAATATAAATTAATGCCACTATATAAGCAGTTACAATCAACAAACAATACGGACAAGCAAACTCGTTTACAAGTCACATGAAATAATTAATTTATGAACTTGATACAAGTACATATTATGTAATAATAACAATATATTAAAGTAGAAAACGTGTCTTCAAATGAAGTGTTTGATAAAATTAATTTAGCGGAAAAGAAAATACCAAATAGAAAGTTTTTATTGAGCCGTACATCTATTTTAAGCAATGTCCATCTATTTGCATACATATAAGTCTCATATATCTCCCTCTCGGTAGTCGCGCTTACGACCGACACGACCAACGAGGCAGTCTTCCTCAGTAATTTTTAATAATTACTGATTTCATCAACTACATTACAATAAACGACATTATTTCTATGTACCTATTTCTCTATTTCATGCCACTCAAAAACTACAATAACGCGAACAGTTCTCAGTAAGCTGTGTAAACTATGCATATCGTTTCCTGAGTAACTTCTTACTGGGAACTACTAAGTGAGTTAGCAAGTTCCAACCCTTCCGCCCCGGGGGTACCAGGGCGGGAGAACTGGGGTAAGAGTTCAGCTGGTCAAGGTGAAGGTCCGTTCACGTCTTTAGAACAACTCCGCTCGCCGTCTTGAGATTTCTACCGCGTGCGAGATGTCCCGATACTTGGTAATAAAATGTTTGTTAATATTTTCGTCATTATTTTTGATGTTAGTAAAAATGTGATAAATGAGTAAAACGTCAATATGATAATAATGGTCATGATAAAATAATGGACTGGTGAAGTAAATTTATGGTTGTCTATAATTGCCTGCACTAAAATATACTAAATCAAGTTGTTAAGAAGACGTATTAGAAAAAAATCTATGCTCTCAATGCCTTGCTATTGTCAGACTGATAACAGCGTTTTGATGTAAAATAATATCGATGATTTTTTTATGATAATAAGCTGGCGGAACTCACAAGTGAATTAGCACAGGATTGCAGAATTATTGCTGTTAGTATAACTAAATACAAGTTGTTTAAAAATTCTTATTGCACAGATTAATAAAAGAGCTATAGAAAAGGGACTGCCAGTATCAAGATTCTAGTTACTACCTATATATAAAGGTGAGGGTGAATAAGTACCTACTTATTCCAATTTGTCGAATTCCAAATTTCAATATTTTCACTTCTCCTGACAAGTACACAATCGCCCTTAGTATACATATGAAATAGCAATCACACGCTTCATTCTTAAAAAGAGTTGTTTTAATAACTATTGCTTAACGCTATAAATAAATGTAATGGTGGTACAGCTCCGTTAATATTAACAACATACATTAGTACATATAACCTAGCTTCAGAGGAAACACCGTGCATTCAATCACGTTATTCCTGTCAGTATAAATACCGTACAAAATAATTATTTGCCGAATATTACAAATATCAAGAAGTATCGGGCGCAGTTTACGAAGTTTGCTAAGTAATAAGATAATGAAGAACGGCGGGTCGGGATACGAATTAAAACGGGCGTCGGATGCGTCACAGCGGCGAGACCGGCAGAACAAGTTGTTTCAAGAGTCTTGTTCAATAAATATTTGCTTTAATTAGCAATTGACTTTCGTTATGACAGTGCGTTTATAAAGCTGTTTTGTAAACGAGTTTCTGTCTTTGTTATATTTCTACTTAATATTATTATTTCTATAACCGGTATTGTAGCTTATTTATAACTGGCACATTCAACAAGTTTGACTTGTTTTTTAAATAGGGTAAAAGTCAATTTAAATATGCATCGCGATTTTGTTTCGTCTCTTTAATTAAAACGTTATACCTACACGTTATATGAGTGGACATTACGAATTTATTCGCTTCATCTAAGACGTAAGGAAAAGTTAGAATTGCAATTCCAAATTTTAAAAAACATAGTTTCCTTGTTAAGTTAGACTTGAAATTTATGATACGGAAAGTGTAGAAAGTCCTGCCGGTATAAGGGACTCCTTATTCCTTGTTTATTTAATGAGTGAATCTGAAAGACGACCTCGTTATGACGTCACTACTACTTCGTCGCGTTCGAGCGAGATGAACGGTATTTGCATATAAAATTCCGTGGCCGAGAGAGAGACGGGCGAATCAGCTGACTGTGAATGAATAGATTTTCTTAAGAAGGCACCTACCGTCTAATGAAATCGAAATGGGTGTGTCTCGGGCAACAGGCCTTGGCACCGTTTCAAGGTGAAATTGGATTTTACAATGTACTCCAATTAAACATCTGAGTGTTACTTTGTGAATGAATATTACGTAAAATGTAAATTACAACTTTTATTCTCTTCTACTAATCGGATAACATTAAAAATCTTCTAAACATTGAAACACGAAACGACTCTACAAAGTTAAGGGACAGGGTAATATTATTAAATAGGTGATTTATTTTAATTTTTTATCCCTCGATTACTTATTATGTAGAGTCAAGTTATCCTTTCAAGACGCGTTAGATGTAATGGGTATCAATGGGCAGTGACCGCTCGCCATCTGGTGGGTCCCGTGTGCATTTGCCACTTCATAGAACAGAAAAATAATATATTCTCTACACGAACTCCACATAGAGCATCAAGATTTTATATTTCAACCAATATATCTACGTATTTATAACATATCCGATGAAAAATTGCTTTGAAAAAATTTTTTTTTCAAAATCGTCAATAGTAATAATAAAAATGCTAGCGATTTTATTTTAATTTTCTTTTAAATTTATGTTGATTTCGTTACCAACGTAAACCCATTTCGGGATTTCCTTTTTAACATTCGCGAAGCGGAGCGACTTATTCATAGCCGTGTTATAATTGTCTCGATATATGTATTTTGACTATTTTTAATTTCGCAAGTATTATCAGTTAGTGAAGGCAAAAAATATGTATTAACGACTTAGTAGATATAGTAATTCGGGTATTTCATAATTAAATTGATTAATCGTATTTAAATTATCATCAGACACAATATAATTGAGATCCCGATTTGAACAGTCAATAACGTTTACGAGCATTCCATCCCTTATTATTGTTCAATTGAAATATGAGAGAAAGGTACAAAACACTAGTTAAAAGAGAAATTAAAACTATACATTATGTATGTATTTGTACAAAATGCAGAGATTTTCTTTGTAATTTTTATTTAAAAACAATAAAGATCTTAAATAATTAATTACGGAAATAACAACATGCGTTTTGTATTTGCCTTTGAAGCTAAAGCTTTTTTTGTTTATCTTTATAACTCTATCTTTTGAGGTAATTTATAAGTAAGCATTGGGTCCAAAACTAAATTTTACTTTTCTTTGCCACTCTATTACTATTGTCTCGTATCCAAAGAGTATTTTACATCTAATCAGAAACGTATCTAATATAATCAGTTTTAGATACGGCACTGTGAATACGGGCGTACCGATTTTCATTAGGCTACGATCACATTAGGCGGACGGACCGACGGCAGGATTATTGGATCCGACGGACGGAAGACTTCGATCCGTTGGCTTTTTTACTTTTTTCCTTTCCCTTTTTCCTTTCCAGGCACCGTCTGGAAAGCCTTTTCCTCTTATTTATTGCTTATACGGAGCCCGAATTGGATATTTGTGAAAGGTCGAGCTGTTTGCAGATGGAAAAATATTAGGTTTTTTCTTACATACTTATTTGAGTTTAAATGCGAATCCGTATACCGCTGGATCAATAGATGTCTCGTTTGCGCTGGTTTTGACGAGTCGGTCTGTGCGTCAATAAAACTTGTTAGTAATTACAATAGTGTCCTGTTCAAAACCTGTTTTACTGACTACATTGATTACAATATGAACTAGGATTGGATTACATTTACAATTACCATGTACTAGGTAAACATTTGTTGCTTATTAAATTGAAACAATTTGTTGAATGTAACAAATACTAGTGCAAAAAAATATTGTTTGACATGTTTATTGTACATAACTTTATCGTATATTTCTTTGAAACTGTTTTTTTTTCATATTACATATAGTACCCGTATAGCTCGAAATAAAAGACTTGTGACCGAAATCTGTAGGCCCCCAGATGTTCCGATATTGACGGGCACAAAGAGGTTTCTGTGCGCCAACTTAACGCACCTTCCCTGTCATCTTTGTTAAATTTTAATTCGCGCATGTTGTTGAAATTCGATCAGCTAAAAGTTCGTTGGTGTATAAAGGATGGTATCATTGAGAGAATATTAAGTTTCGTTTTTATTAAAACGTAGGTGTTGACTTTAGTATAGAAAATGCTTGCGTATTGAATATTGAAGTATAAAACGAAATTTATTTCAATTTCGAATAAAAAGTGAGCGACGTTTCATATAGAAAATACTTACTTAAATAGATATATATGTATTTATGTATCCCCACTATTAAGATCTTAATGGCTTTGTAATCAAGAAAACTAAAATTATTTCTTGTCGTCTGAAATAACTCATGTTTTATTTAACAACTTGAAGATCGATTCAACTGTCCTTATTATTTACAGAAAAAATTAAAGTCAAGTCTAATAAGAATTGTAAATTTAAAATATGTCAATTAAACGCAGGCATTCATTTGTTAAGAGTCTGTTTATTTCCTTATAAGACATATCCAACGGTCCATGCGTTTATAAATTGTTAATTTTAAAAATGATATTATTTAATTTACTTTAATAAATTATTAATTGAATGTAAAAAAAAAATACTTATGATTTATCACAATATTAAATACGTGTTAAAATTAAAAATAAATTTAATTTGTTTGAAATTTATTATATTACCATGATCACGCGCATATAAATTAATTCGTTTGTTATATATTTCGGTGACAAAAATTAAAATCTTAGCGATACAAATGATTCCCTGCGTTGAGTCAATGGGGAATTTTTTCAGTTTTTTTCCTAGCCGTGTTTTCACGTAATTACGCGTGTCTGGCGCTCTCGTCATCAGTCTGGTCTCGTTTGCAGACAGACAGACATTTCGAGTACCCGTCTCATTAGTGTTAGTGGTGAGGAAGTAAAGGGATCGCGCTGCGGCGAGATGTTACCAACTCACCCCCTTATTAGACTGTGTCGTTCCTTTTTAGGTATATTATCGCTAAAACATTCGAGAATTTGAAACCTTATAGAGGTAAAAGATGTAGTGTACGTGTTGTCTATTGGAATTTTTTCATAATAGTAAAACCGAACAGGGTCTAGTTCGTTTAAATATCTATTATTCTTATTAGGACAGAACTATTAATTGACAAAGTGATAGTTATTGCTATTTTGGATTGATTATTATGAGTCCTATTCGATTTGATGTAGTTTTTTTTTTCTAATTCGAATGATTTATAGAGCTCATGTTCGCATTTTTTCGAGATACGACAAGATCGCTTTCCAGTGCCGATATGAAAAGGGTATCAGAATTATGAACTTAGTAGGATTAGTTGTAGGTGAGTATTTAAATATTCTTTTATTTTACGATAATCGGATACATCTCAGAATGACTCGTGGTGATGGTATATGGAGATGAAACTTTAGAAAAAAGATATTTCTCTTTATAACCGGACAGTAAGAGAGTGAAAAAATAATGAATTATTATGCAAAATGTATTTGTAAGTTACATAGATACTGCATGACTTAATTTTTGCTTGAACTATTTTTTATCGTCATATAGTCGCTCGTAGTCAGACAAGTCATTCATAAAAATGTCACTGAGCGAAATTTTAAGTGCGTCGCCTAATTAAAACATTTTCGGTCCGGACTTTGAACAATACACTGAAGTTGATGTTAACTAAAAAATATGTTTAACATTATTTTAAAAATTGCTCCTACGATATTTTCAAAACAGCAAAACATCAACATAATTAATTTTTAACATTTTGAATCCAATTGCAAATTCAATTATATCAAATTGAAATTCCAATTAGTTTTAATTCTGATTTGAGTTAATCGGTAAGTTGGATTCCATTTCGATTGTTTATCGGTCTCACAAAATTGTATACATTCAATAGAGCGTGCTTAACGGATTTGAAACTTCAGAGTCAATTATTCAAATTATTATTAAATTCAAATTATTATCAAATCAGAGTCAAGCTATTGTCTATTAATCGACAAACATAATAATTTTTAATACAAAAAAATTACATGATACAAAACAGTGTGATGTTGGCATTATTTTTAAATATTTAATAAAAACTTTGCACTCAAGTCATCCCGTTAAATTGTCATCCACGTGCATACTTAGCTAATTTAAAACTCGCAAAACACATTACACGCAACGGAAAATTTGGCAGAAACTTATCTGCGCAAAGCCACTGTGCAATCCATCATCATTATGCCGAAACTCCTCTTGCCGAAATTCAATAAAAAAAAAACTTTGCTCCTCGCCCCATCTAGCGGCAGCCGCCCGAAGCTTCGCGCCCCCACGCCGGGGGGTGGCCGCCACCCCACATCGTATCCCTTTTTCCTTTCCTCCATACCCTTATCCATACCTGAGCTTTCTTTATCCGCGGTCTGAACCTTTTCTTTACATCCATCTCGCTCTAACACACAGCGATATAGGATTTAAATGTGACAGCGCGCGACCGTCTCGCTCGCGCGCAAAGAAAAAAATCTGTTTATAAAAATGAGAGCGTAGACGTGTTCGGGGCATGGCTCCATTGGACGCATTGTGGGGTAATGTTTCATATGCGGAGGGGTGTTTTTTGTACACGCGTTTGGATTGAAAAAAAATGCACCCCTACAGGAGCCGAACTTTCTTTTAGATACCTACGGGATATATTCGTTTCGTTTCCAATTTCGATAACAAAGCTTATTTTTTCTTCTTTATTTTCTTCCTTTTGTACGTCTTTCTCTAAATAATTGAGCCCACTGCCGGCCTAATTCGTTACGGTTCTCGTAAATTTTCAAAGGTGGAGCATCCTGTATCTTGCAGGCGTATTAATAATACTCTTGTGCGATCCGAGATGCTTACATGCTCGGCTTGCTCTATAAAGGGAGGTTTTATTAAAAAATTGATTGTTAAGAATAAATTCCGACGTGCTTTTTATTTTCTCGTGCATTTTCAACAGAATTTTGCCTTAAGCACAGCAGTAAGGTACCTACATATATTGTTCCTTTTCGTGCAACGATTGTCGTGCAATCATAGTACATTGCTCTTTTTAGTGTTCACGTAAATAAATGTTAAGTATTTACCGGGCTTAGTACTTGTTTTTATTTTCAAAATAAATTGATCAGGTAAGCCTAGTGGTTATGAATCCAATTCCGGTGATCCTGGGTTGAAATTTTGGCGTTACCATCTTTGCATAATGTTGCGTTTTAAAGGTTTAATATATCTTACTGTAACTGTGGCGAAAATCATCTCTAGGGAACCTACAGACCTTAGAGTCTCCCATGCGGCTTTCTAAGGCGCATGAGGCCTGCCAACCCGCAGGTGGCCAGTGTAGTGAACTGGACGTTTAACCCTTCTTATTCTGAGGGGAAACTAATGACCACATTGGAACAGTAAGAGGTTTGATGACGCTGGTCGAAAATGTTGAGGATTTTTTAAAGTTCTAATCATTATAGCGAGGCCATAAGTTAGATAGCAACTATACTACGGTAACCAGAACAGTTAAACATATACGAGTAGATATAAATTTATTATATATAATATCATGATGAGTAATATGGATTTTGAATACTGCTATTATTTGTTATTGGTATATTTTTGCGAATGAAAATACAGAAAATGAGTACCAATGAGTACACAAATATTACCTATATAAAATAGAACAGTACGCTTGCATTTCCCAATGTGGTAAGCACAGGAGTGATGTACACTCCCGCGTTTCACCAAATATGTATAATTCTCGCTATTGAATAGGTGGTGAGCTTATTGCCATAAATTGCAAAGTTAACCGGGCACAATAGTCGGACCCACTATGAGTTTCAAGTTATAAAAATTCAATAGTAGCCGCCTTATTCTTTAGTGGCACTTGCAACTGCTAAATCAAGAATATATTAATTCTAAATATCAATTCATGATACTAATAATACATTTTATGACTTGACTGTCTTAGTGATTGTGTTGGTTGTCAGCGCGACCGCCGATCGAAATGTTATGGGTTCCAATCCCGGGTCGGTCACCATTGGATTTTTCTAACATTTTAATTTCTTGGTAGTGGCTCGAAGTCTGGATCTGTGCCCGGCGTTAGGCAATAAACTAGTAAAACAAAGATAATACATTATACATACAAACAAGTGTACTACATTGCTCTGCCTACCTCTTTGGGGATTACAGGCGTGATATTACTTTTATTAACACGCTTTATGAAGACAGCGATGAATGCAGAAGAAACTCGGCAGATCTGTAATTGTAGAGAGAAGGTTATATAAATATAATTTTGTTTACCTTAAAGTGAACCGAAATGTAATGAATAATGTACCAAAATATTAGGAAAGAAACGGAGGTATTAATTCATATTAAAACCATTTTTATGTATGGAGATGTCCTAACATATTAGGTACTTCTTTATTGGCCCAGTTAGTACATGTAAGCATGAATGTGGTCAGAGTTCATCCTGTTTGACGTTTACCATGTCTTCATCATCAGCCTATCGCAGTCCACTGCTGGATACAGGTCTCCATTAAAGAGCATCGCGCCTTCTCTTGGTTCGTCGGTCGGAAGTTTATCACAGATGCATCACTAATCCTGAAAGTGCAAAAGATTGTAGCATTTAGAATACACCAGGACACAACCACGCTCATCTTATTGCAACACGTATTTTTATAACACCTATTCGTTTTAACACATATTTGTTTTAACACATATCTGTTTTAACACATACTTGTTTTAACACATGTTCGTTTTAACACATATTTGTTTTAACACATATTTGTTTTAACACATGTTTGTTTTAACATATACTTGTTTTAACACATGTTAGTTTTAACATATATTTGTTTTAACACATGTTTGTTTTAACACATATTCGTTTTAACACATATTTGTTTAAACACATATTTGTTTTAACAAATATATATTATTCGATTTTATAAAACGGTTTAGTATCCACGTTTCTTATCCAGGCGGTTAAGGACTAAAACGCCCTATTAGTACCTATCTTTGTTTCCAGACATATATACCCTAGGGCTCTTCAAAGCAAGAGTGAATAAGCTTTTTCTAGGCAAGCGCGTTTTATCTTACAACGCATCTGCGCGCACAATCAGGCGGGATTGCGGTCAAACGCTAGCCTATTACATAACAAAAAAGTTTTTAATAGCAATTGTGTCACCGTAAAAAAAAGTCTAGTAGTTGTAGTGTGCCGCATATAATTACAAATATCTCACATACAATAAGCACGAATAACATTAATTACTATGCAATGGAAAAAAAGTCGTGTCTAGTGTAAAATCAAGACCACAATCGAAATATTGAAAGAAAACGGCGCAATAGTAAATAGTTGAGTTGATTTAGTGCCGGTTGAATTGTGAGCGGCATTACCACTACGCTCACGATTTGTTGTTTCCCAATATTTATTGTGGCAACCCAAAACTAATGGTATCTTATCGACGGATCTAGCGCGGCCACTATAAAAATAAATTAAAGCCAGTTCGCTGAGGTGTTTCTTGTGAAATAATGGCGTATTAGCACCGCGAGATATGGAAGTAAGTGTATTGCTTTGGAGTCGATGAAGCTTAAAGGTTTTCAGATTCGAATATAATGTGGGTTTATGGCTTTAGTATTTTGCTCAACATTTGGATATGAAATATATTGCAGTATGTTGTTTTGTTTCGTAGAAATATTCTTATTTTACTATAATTATGATGTATTTATTAGTCAAGTAAAGTCAAATGTATTATTCTACTCTGTTCATTGTTGCATAGAATTCATCAATTTCATGAATTCAAGAATTAGTAAAAAAAGACTGGCGATATGATTTAAGTACTTTATAATTGATTCCAGATTTTTGTTGTTAGTTGGGTGGTTGTGAACGTGACTTCCGACGGAGAGGTCCTGGGTTCAAATCCAGTGTCGGGTACTATCGGATTTTTCTAATCATAAGTTCTATTTAAAATTTCTATCAATAGCTTGGAGTCTGTATTTGTGTCTGTTGTGTGGCAATTGAGTCACCATCTATTTCATAGTGGGACCTAAACGTAACTGGTAAACCGAGGGAGTGGACTACACTCCTCTGCCTACCTCTTCTGAGATAACAGGCGTGATGTTACATGTAACGTTTTAAATATATATAAACGTAATAAATATTTAATAGAAATTTACAATAATAGAACTGTAAACGCTTTTTTATTTCAAGTATCATCTTTTTTATTCTTACTACGTCATAATAAACCAACTATTAAACGTCGATTGAATTAACAAATACATATAAATAAAACACGCATTCAACAAATCGATACGCCTATTTACCGACAAGTGCGCCTTATAATACACGTCAAAATATTACCACACGACACTTCACTCGTCCATTGTGTAGTTCGATACATCGAACACAACAAAAGAAAGCTACAAAAGATACGTACAAACGTACGCACAAAAGATACGAAGCGGTACAAAAGATTCGTAGGGGCGAATCCGATTCGAACACGTGTAATCGAGTGGTTCGATCAATTCAAGTTCGATTAGTGATTTCTATTGTCGATTCGGTATGGGTACGCATTCTAAATTTGAAATGACGGCAATTAATTGGATGCGTTCGCGTTTGTACGTGACGTTAATTATACGTCTAGTTTTATCATAGATGCACTCACTATTATTTTTGACAATTTCTTAGTAATTATGACGTTCCGATTGTTAAGGCGACCTTTTCATAAACTATTTAAATAAGTTTCATATTTAATACATGCTACAAGGGTTGTTTTAATATTTTATTTTTCACTGTTGCAATTTTTAAGAAACCATAGTTCTTTTTTGATTAATTTTGAATTTTTAAAATACTTCGCAATAGAAATATACTTAATTTCTATTGCGAAGTATATTTTAAAAATTCTGACATTAACAACATATGAACTTAGGTATTAATACACCATTCACTGTGTTACAAATCACGAGATTTTAACCTAAGTGAATAAATGACAAATATATATTAAGTTTTTTATACATCGACGAAATCTTAAGTCAAAGAACTTGTTTTACTGGATCTAGTTAACTGTCCCACAAAATACATTTATGTAGTTAATATGCAAATAGAAATAAATAACAAAAATTAAATCTACTCAAACGTGGGAAAGACATACTGGAAAGCATCGTTTCAAAAAGCGAAAGAAATTTAAACGCAATTCTCATTTGCATATGGCGACACCGAACATAACTGAAATAATATTAAAAATGCAAAACAGACATTGTAATAAGTAACGAACGCTCTTTATTAACTGCAAGTACAAAAAAAAGCTTCTTAAATTTCACAAACCTTATAAATATTTATTCATTAAATAATATGCAAAACACCATAATTATAGGGCAACTCAAGAAATGGGTTAACAGTTTTGCATACAGACGGCCGTAAGTTGAAACGGTGTAAGTGCCCAGCGCGCGCCGGTCGGAAGTCGCTTGAAAAGTGTATTGGTGTGAGTGCAAAATGAAAGTGGCGACGAGTGTACTCAAAAACGAATTACTCTCTTTAAATTTGCAAATTTCACACCTTGAGTCGGGTCGCGACAGGTTCTTAAAGACGACTGCTTTAAAAATAAAGAGTTGTCGCCGTGTGACGTATATTTTTTTTATTCACTCTTGCACGCAGCTATAATAATTTAGCTCAATTTATGCACGTACCTCGTTAGACAATCAATGAGCAGATGTCCGCATTAAATTTATTTAGCTACTGGTTCCCGATGGGAAGCGGATCGCTTCCGTCTTTGTTAATAGTTAATTTTCAGTTGCAATTGTATAGTCGTATGTAAATTGCCTTGAGTTGTTCCGTTGATTACGTCTCACTGATGGTGTTCGCGTTTTGTATTAGTTTATTGCAATATTTATGTATATAGTTACTGGCCGTATATAATTTAACTTTACAAATCTATGACCAACAAACAATTAAAAGTAAAGAAACCTGCTTATATTCATAACGTGTTCTAATTTTGAATTATTTGGCGGTCTCCAATACATTTCGAATATGCTATGGGGAATAAAATAACGCTTATAGGGAGTTTCTATGGATACAGAATATTCAACTTTGATAAAATATAATACGACGCAGAAAATTAAAAGCTAATGATGACAGTAAAAATATAAAAGATCCAGCTTATATCGTTTATAGACCAATAAAGGAAGGATATAATACAGTAGTGAAACGGAAAGTCGATTTAATGATACCTTCGAATACTTTCATATTATTCATTGCACATTTATTTAATACGTTTTTACGATTCCCGCGAAATTTTTGTACAGTTGTAACCAAGCAGGTGTTGTTCGGGACATGGTTAATTGCAAATTTACATCACGAAATAATAAACGGTCGGCTTATAAAAAAAAGTTCGCCATTGACTCCGCAGTCAAAACGTAGGTAATAAAAATATTCAAATCGCTAAACTAAACATTTCGGGAACGCGAGAAAAAACATTGTCGCGAAAAAAAATACACCAGCTGCGTAACAATTTGAAAACGACTAATGATCGAGTATTATTCATAGCCGGTTTTGAGCTGAAAAAAACATAAAAGCCCAATAATGATATGCGTGTCCTACTTTCCGAACGCATTAGAGACAAAAAGCAAAAAAAAACTTTGTTATGAATGGTGCGCTTCTTTTTTTGAATAATTTAAACCCGCTCTCAAGGATATCAGTTACCGGTGTTGCCCGTACATTGAAATCACAATGCGTTGTTATTGTGCATTTTTTCAAACAGACAAATGTTTTAAAGCTGTACAGCTACTTAGAATACTCTTCGCGCGATGTCTATCATTTACTTAAATTGTATTAAAAATAAGTAGGTATATTTTATTCTCTTTGTATTATTAACACTAAGTTTGGTATTTTCAGCGTCAAAACTATAATTATATCGCATTAAAAGCAGTTTTATAAGGATTTTATTGTTTAGGTAAAATTGAGGCCATTAATATTATTGTATAGAAAAAATAATATTTAATTACATGTACAAAGCAAGGTAATATAATACGATGTATAATTATTAATTACTGCAATAACATTGAAGTATAAATTATTTAACCTCCAATGTTTATATTTCTACGGCAAAAAATGTTTTATAATACATGGAATGTATTTAATATAATTCAGAGCATAAGTTTTCAACTAAACCAAGTGAGAATATTATTTTAAATATAAATGTTAATAGCCTCTAGCAGGGGGTAGAGTTTCATTCCTACCTATTAAAAATATTTATGTAACGGGCAAAGACAATTCTTTTTTGATATCAATGTAAAGCTTGATTTCAGAGTGCGAAATTTAGTTCCTAAAATTAATTCTATATTTGGTAGTGGTCAATACTGTTATATCCTAAGATTTTATTTCATAGTAAGATAGGCCAACAGTAATTATGTGTGTAGAATAAATAATTTGAAAGTTATGATACTGGAAACCACGATATTCGTTGTTTCTGACTGTTAATTAGAAATAACTACCAGTTTAAATAAAATTAAACACCTTTCACGGCAAGTCAATTAAAACTATTCACGAGTTTCAGAAGCATTCTATATCAACTTTAGAATTTAATAAAAAGAACTTATAACTGTACCTTGTTTGTTTGTTGGTGGTATACATAGGAATATATTTTGTGTCCGCCATTTTTCTCTCATGCTACAAAGTGGGGATGTGTACGTTAATTAAAACATCAGTACTGAAAAAAAAATGGAATAATGAGTTAACCCTACATTAATTTTTCTTTAGTAATACAAGCTTGGAATTTAGATTTAATTTTTTCTAAATTATATCAACAAAATTAAATCAAATATTTTTTACTTAGCTTTAACATATCTTTAATTATACCTTCTATGTTTAACATATACCAATATAATTGAGTTAAAATAAATTGTAGTTTTTTTCATTCCAGTAAAATAATAAGAACGCAAGTTCGAAAATTGTTATTTACAGGATTTTATGATGTCGTATTTATTATATCAAAAATATATTGTACGATTTAGATACATTATATTACACTACATATTATTATAGATATACATTACATTAGGTACATTACAAGTTGTCTCGGAATAAAAACGTAATAAGTATGGTTTATTTTGGGTAAAATAAAATAAAACATAGGTAGGTACGCAAAATTATTTCCTTACAAGATTTTATTATTTAATTAATTATGAAATAACCGCAGCGGTAGAATGTGACCTAGTTATTAAATAAAATATTCCCCGATAAACAGGAGCGGTGAAATATGGAAGCGCCAGAGATGTTATCTCAGCGTTGCATGCGAAGCGACCATTTGAATCAATAATGTTTCTCGCTCGCAAATCATTCGCTAAATATTATTTGAATATTCTTTAACTTAACTTCATAGGAAGTGTTTCGAAATTATATATATATTAAAATATGTTAATAACGAATTTGGAGAATCTGAATAGCGGTGATAATAGAATAAACATGTTGGGTCTATAAGGAATTAAGGAGGGATATATTTGACACTTTATGCTTTGTTCTCATCCCGACCAATATCTGGCTTGTCGGTGATAAAATAACTGTAATATACACATATGAATACCAACGAATGAAAAGATATGACTACCAAAAGTTATAGTTCGACCGAAACTCCATAAAGAAGATTTGCTAGCGACCACGTAACGTCACGAATGCACTTAAACCATGTGAGGTGATGAGCGGACAGGACAGCGAAAAATCAGTGTTCAGAAAGCTATTGTGCGCAAATCGTCATCTTGGAGTCGTATCTTCTGCGATGGTCTTTTCAAAGCTAAATAAATAACAGAAGAAGAAGCAGTATTGATGTTACATCACGCCTGTAGTCCCCTAAGAGGTAGGCACAGTGTAGAACACTAACGTTTCACCAGTTACGTTTACGTCCCACTATGGAATAGGTGGTGAGCCTAAATTAGCTCTACGCAAAATCTATATGGTGTGATTTCCGCTAAACGGTAAATAGATGTGGACGAATAAATAATAAAATATTATGTTTCACAATTACAATAGGTAATTACAAATAGTTACATGTACCTGTGTAATTTGACTTGGATTGGCTGCCTCATTGGACGTGTGGGTTGCGAGCGCGAATGCTGAACGAGGTCCTGGGTACAAATCCAGGGGAATTGACTTGGAGTTTGTATTCGTGTCTGGTGCGGTGTATAGCAATAGGCTCACCACCTACTCCATATTGGGACGTAAACGTAACTGGTGAAACAAGGGATTGTTCTACACTCCCCTGACTACCTCTACGGCTATTAGAGGCGTTATGGCACGTTTATCATTTATATGTACACGTAAACAAATAGAAATATAATTGTACGTTAAGCAATCCGTCGTGGCTGCGACGGCGCGTTTCCTAACCCTTCCGTTTCCTAACCCTAACGGCGATCTGCATAACGTTTCTTTCTTTCATTCTTTTTTTCTTAGCCGGAAACAATATCAATTTTTTCCTCGGTTATTTTTGTTCGAGGGCTTCCTGTGATTTCGAACACAATGCGACACTGTAGCTGTTCTGTTGAGATGATAATGAGGTTTTTTTCTTGCTTTTAAAAATGTTTTGTGTCCATTGCTCCTTTCGTTGCGGATGTGTTTAATCTGAATAAATTAAAAATACAGATGAACTATACATTTGTTATAAATTACGTCGTTTATATTAATTTCTGTTTATTATTAATATGAATATTGCAGAATTATGCGTCTCAAATACGTTTTCTTAAGGAATTAACATTTATCAACAGAATATTAAGGCGTGGTTTTTCAAATGACATTGGTGTACTTAAAAGTTGATTTTATTAATTACCTTCATTACTTATATTACGAGTACATTTAGAGTAATTCATAAATGATAATATATACTTATGAGAAATTTAAAATTTGAAAATCGTCCTTCCGTTTGAGAGTCGGTAGTTTGACTGCCTCATTGGTCGAGATTTTGTACGCGACTGCTGGTCTCAACGCCCTGTGTTCGATCCCCCGATCGGATAGTACGGGTTTTTCTAACTTGTGAATTCACATTAATGGAAAATATTGTCAAGGGAAGAAAATGTTAGAGAATGTTATGAAATACAGCGATCGGTTGTGACATTTTGAAGCTCTGTGGGCTATAACAACGTTTTGAAATTGTGCATATAGAAGAGACAGTGTATTTTTATACTGATTTCCAAATTATAAAAAAGTAACATCACGCCTATAATGCCCCAAGAGGTAAGGAAATGAGTGTGGTATACTTCCACTTTTTACCAATTAGGTTATAGGCCCCACAAAAAATAAACGCAACGGAAAGCAAATAAAATCGAATCAACATAATTAAAGACCTACTTGTTCCCATGACCAGTTATCCACGAAGACCCTTATTGCATACCTTCGTGAATTCTTCAATTAATGTCTGTTTGTCAAAGAACAGGTTTATATTAAGAATACTCTCATTCATTTCATGTGAACATTACCGTCTTTAAACTTTTAAAAGCTCGTCAGCGCTTCTCAAAGTACCCGCTGGTTTTCAACCGTGTTTTAAGAAAATAAACTCGCCGTAGCTTTTTTTGTACTTTTATATATCCATAGCATAAATTGACATTAACACGTTACTGTAATAACATATTTTAATCGTGAAACAAACAAATGCATTTAGTGAAAGCGTATTGCGCCAGGGTTTCGAAAACGGTATGTTTCGAAATCAAGGCTTTGGGTGTTTCTCTTCGTATAAACTAAAGAAAACTGCTGCTCGAAGAGATTTCATTACTCGAAGATCACTAATATATGTAGTTTCCTTTATGGTTTATTACTTTTTCTCAACTCGCTTAACGAACTGTAAATTATATGGACAAAATTTTTATTTGACGCAGAGAACATGCAATTTTTACAACGTTGGGAACCACTTGCACTTCCCTTTATTTAAGCGACCGAATATTTATAAGGAGGCCGCCATCCGCAATTTGTCCCCGGCAAAGGCGTACAAAAACAGGAATTCATTATAGTTGTAAAAAAGAAGCTTTACGAAATGAAGAGTTAAATCTCACGGGCCCATTAAGTGGCGGTTGGTGATTTGTGAAGGACGTGTCAGTGATCAAAGAAGTTTTATTGAGTTAAATTGCATTATATGAACGTTTGTTGGCGAGGCGGCGGACGGCGGTCATGTTTCATTCAACAAGTTGGCGAGTCTGCATCTGTAGTTATAAAGGACGGTTGAGGATTTCAATTGCTAAGCTCGTGTTTGTCAATAAAATGTTATTCCCCTGTTCAATAGATTCCTCATATAAGGAACGAAAAGAGAACGCATCTATCAAACTTCCGATCAGTTTTCTAATAGCGACAAATATATCGCGCCAACCACTATCGAATATTTAGTTACCATTTTCGTTGCTCGTTCACCGTTCACAGCTCATTGCGAATAGTACGCGGAGCTTGCCGTTAATCCATTCTTTGTAATATTCAACGTGAATTTAAACAGAGACATGTTTGAACAAGGAAGCTTTGCGAAGCGGCACGCGTACATGTAGGAGTACCTATAAGCCGCACATAAAATTGAACGCATTTTTAGTAAACACGCCTCACGAGGGGCGAGGGCGCGTGCACAGAGGGTCGGAGTAATGGCTGCCGAATGTCGCGAGGATCCATTTTGTCCCTCTCTCCCTCCGAAGTCGCGATGGAGGATATGAGAAACTTTAGAGGCCGCATACTCTTTTTGTTGCTGGTAAACAGCCGCTGGCTCATACGGATGTTATGGTAAAATAAGTATGTCCTTATTTTGTCTAACATGGTCCTGTTTCTTTTATGTTACGTTCGCTTCGCTTTTTAAATTCTATTATATTTCAATAATATTTTATATTTCAATGTAATGCAATTGCGAAAGAAATTAAGTCTTATGTGAATATGTTATGACCCCAATATTGTCTATAACATAAATCACAAAACTGTTGTTTTATAAACAATCAAAAAAGTTTTATTAATTTATTAGAGATACAGCATATTTTAATTTTAATCTTGATTTATAATTACGTGTAGAAATTTAAGCTATTAATTAAAAGACACATCGAAGTTTATATGGAAATGTCTAGAATATACTGGAATCTACAATTATTTCCTAACTCTATGTTAGTATTATATTTCGCTAACGACCGCTCGCTAAGTATTGCTTTGTGTGTAAAGTGGGTGAAGAATTAGAAATAATAATTACACTTGTAAGTGAAAAAAAAAATGGAAATGTTAAAATAATTGCATTTTTAACATGAAAATAATTGCTCGTTAAGAAACGTGTTAAACCAAGGGTCCAAATTAGTAGGAAAATGATGTTGAAAAAATAAATTTGGTGTGCCCTTAATGTTTTAAATGATGTAAATTCCTTATATCAATTGTTCGCCGTAAATATGACGTCAGTGGAAATTTTCAGATTTTTTTAAATTTAATCCACAAGCACTAGATTCAGTGACTTGTGTGTATTGAATTACAAAATTTACGTTAACGAACTTTACCTTTGACGACATAATGTTAACGTCATAATTTGCAAACCATTTTAAAACACCTCTGCCTAATAATTGACCTCAAATTGGTAACGACGTAGATTTTAACGTAACCTTTGATAAGTAACCACTTGGTCACGGTCACGTTTCACTTGACGTTAGATTTGAAACATATTTTCGTGTGGTATACAAATTGTATTACAAAATGAATCTGCAGTATGAAAAACTGTTAACACATGCGCTCCTGCGAAAAATGATTGTATGTAATGGCACCAGGTGTTATATGTATTATATCATCACACCAAGACTCTTAGGGGATACACAGAGAGTACCAAATATCTCTACCGTTGCATACCCGTGTTGCTCTTTCTGCATTCATCAGTCTCTCCACATCTCACAAACATATCAGCTTGATTTTTTTTTAAATCGTATCAACATTCGTTGATATTTAAGGGTTAAACCCAATTCAGAAGATTGCCCTATCATAATTATTATAAAATTAATTACAGTCTTAAAATGATCGTTGCTCGTGAAATTCTCAGCTCATTTAGCTGTCATTAAGAATGAAGCGCGGTCTGGAAGGGAGCCCCGAAAAAACATAATAGCTTCTTAATCACGGACCCATTAAAATTAATACACTCATTAAGACAGCGAGCTGTCAAATTAAAAATACCCCAAGGCGATCTTTTGCGCCCCATTAGAAAAAAGAGCAAGGACAAGAAAATTATAACCAATCTGGGTTCTATTAAATACATTCATAATTTATATACAAATTATATGTAAACGTATTACCAAATGTTACCCATCGTATAGGTTTATTTAACGTTTAAATATTAAATATATTAAACTTAAATTTATAATGTATGTAATTAGCGTTCAATGTAAACATGCATAACTCTTTTTAAAAAATAAAAAAAAATGTGTCTAAACTACAACATTACAGCCAAAATATAAAATTAAACAGAACAGAGAAACAGGTAATTTTAAAAAACATCCTGCCGTATAAGAAGACAGTAAAAGGTTTTTTACACCGTTTTTTTATGCGGCACGGATCCCTAATTAGCGGATTCCCTTAGTCGATTAGACCCAATTAGAAGTGAGCGTAATTCAGCATGTTATTGTTCAATGATAAAGTTTTCTGTTGTAATAAAATTTCCTCCCTCCGCCCTTGTTATGGCAGTGACGTCTTATTAAAATTCAGCCTAGGGCCAACCCCTGTTGCTTTCTTCAGAGTACACTGCCGTTACAAATCACTATGATTCTTTGTTATATCAAGCAAAATTTCGATGTTAATTTAAATTCGTACATATCTGCATTTTTTGTTAATACAGTATAATAATCATTAAAGAGCTTAAAACATTTTTACGTTTGCAGATAGTAAAACGTTAGTTAAAGGTAAGATTTAAGTCAGTTTTGAATTAAATTCTCATTCATAACGCAGACATCCAGGCCGAACTGAAAACTGATTTGTTAAGAGTTAATATTTTATCGCTTTATTGTCTATCCAAACAACCATATAGTTTCTAATTTATCATTTTTATTTAAAAAAATAATGAAATGAAAGAATGTTGTATCATACATGTCTTCAGATGACATAAAAGAAATAGGCAAATCGATAAATCATAATAATAACGGGAAAAAAATAAATTAAGCTCACCATTTGTATTTCAAATGTAATAAATTTCTGGCCAATAAAGTTTGAGTAAATAAGGAAACAAATAAATAATTCGGTTAATACATCGAAAAAAATGTAATATCACGCCTATAATCCCCGAAGAGGTAGGCAGAGCAATTTATACTACACACACACTATACACCGGACACAAATCCAGACTCCGAGCCACTACTAGAAAATCTAAGTTATAAAAATCCAGTACGGTGGTGAGCGAACCTGTATGTGTATGCGCTGCGACGTTTGACGCATTCATTTTGTAGAAGAGAATTATTATTTGTATTTTAAAGTTTTAATAAAACAATTTAAAGACATTTCATAAGACGGGTTTACGTGTTTTTGACCATACATACGTATAGGTCTCATATTTCACCACGTCACAACAGACAAATTATTCCAAGTTTATTAATAAAATGCTTGTATTAACATTATATCAAATACGTTTTATTTATGGAGTGAATACATTTTATGTACTTATTTTAGAATATAACATAAATGGTAGAAATATACAAGTTCTTTATGATTATTGTCGTTTTATATAACTTATTTATATTATTATTATATATTCATGCGAGGTTCCTTTCGGAGGTCAGAGGGCACCGATTGCTAAATAGCTCTATCACTGCAGACCCGCCGTGCTTCTTCTACATTCATCACATTCGCCGTACATGTTTTATATACATATTTAAGAACATAAAAATTAATTCACTGTGAATATTATTTTTATTAGATATATAATTTTGGCCAACAGTATATCGCGTCACCTTTAGACCAATTTTAGAATTCCCGTTCTCTTGTTATTTCGTTTCAATAAAGCGCAACGTTGACGAGTGGTCCGCTGGAAATTTTTCTGTTATCTGTACATTTATATGCGATCTAAAACAATCCATATACCATTTGCATAGAGGCGTTTTTTCTACAAATTATTCATGGATTGTATTAAATATTATACTTATAACAAAGCAGGGTACAGACGAAATTGATTTTTATTTGAAACAAATTTTATTATGAGACGAGCACGCTCTCGACTGTGCCGAGTGTTTTGTATAGAGACCTTTTTTCCGTTTTGTGTTTTCTCCAATTTATCATATTAAATATTTTATTAGTAATTATTTCCGTATTTTCATGTGAAAGCTCCAATAAGACGTATATATATATATCATAAAATTAATAACTTGATTCTCAAAACCACACTAATGTCATTTTAGGTAGGGTTCGAAAAATGTGTGAACGCGAACGATAAAAACTCTACCTTTTTAAAGGCTTTAACTAGCATTCGCGTTCAATCGACGATCGTCATGAAGTTGCTTATCGAGACGGCTCTCAGACAATGCATTCGCGCATACATTTGTGGGGGAAGCAAAATACCATTAATAACGGGATTAGAGGGTGGATAGAAAGAATAAATTTTGCAGAAACCACCCCCGAGGCCAAGATTTATCGCGTACTTAGCATAAGTTTGGATGAAATGCGTTTTTCATTAATTTTTCATTGGCTGTCCGCTCTGACGGCTGCCTGGCTGTATTTATCTTCTATGAACGATGGAAAACACATTTATTAGGACGCATTTGATCGATTAACGATTCTATGTGACAGCACATAAGTTTCATCATTAGTAAAATAGGACCTATCTTAAACAAGTCAAACAAAATAATGTTTTAATTTAATTTTTTTCAACATGCAATATACATATTTTAATTTTACATCAGGTAGCCGATAGTGACATCTATGAAGTATTTTTAACACGATATTTATTAAGTAAACAGTGCAGATATAGTCCAAACACAGACTAAAGTGGTACTCGTAACAAGATTTAGAAGATTCTGTAAGTTAATTGGTGACCGTACGCTAACGCCCCCTTCAGTATTACCTTGTCGTTTTTCAAACGCACATTGAGCGTGAACAGTTAAAGATTTCATCACGACTAAGCAGCCGTGGACGAAATTTATGAACGTAATAAGTTTTTCTAGTTTTCGTATCAAAAATATTATTTTCACACTTCGGTGAATACAGGATGACTTTATTTCAAGAACAATTTGCTTAATATAAATTAAAAATAACTATAAATATATTTCAATCTACAATTATTGTGTAAGAATTTTTGCATCTTAATCGTTGTGAAATACATAAATTCAAATTCAAATTTCATTTATTCAAAATTGGTTCAATAGAACACTTTCTGTACGTCAAAATGAAACTACCACCGCTTCGGAAAATGCCTCGCTATGGAGAAGAAGCGGCGCAAGAAACTCCATAG
>DWTO01000191.1:0-25070 GCA_018244755.1 Jemadia pseudognetus
TCGCTTGTTTATATATAACTCTATCTGCCGTGTCAGCGTCGTTTACAGTTTGAACAAAGAACAGATTCAAGTAAAGAAATTTATTTGAAATGAAAGAGGGTAGGCGAGCCTTGTTAATAAGCAAGTGAATATTAAGTTTGAACAAGGATCAGATTCAGAATAAGAAATTTATTTAAAGATAAAATGCGAAGAAGGCCTTTATTAATAGACAATTGAAAGTTAAGTATGTACAAGTATCAGATTCAGGAAAAGAAATTTATTAGATGAGAAGACGTACTTTATTAATAGACAAGTGTTATTACCGTTGAACCCGAGGATGATAATACCACTCACAGCTTGGCTATGTTCTTTCAATCCACTAAATTTGTTTATTAATATGTTTATGTAATTTTCATTTAACGGATTTAGTAGGTACAATGTATGTACATCCTAAATAAATATTTATCTTTGCGCATTTGAATTTAACATAAGCCATTTTTATTCGATCATACTAATTTCTGAATAAATATGTTTGATATTATATTTATAAATTAAATATTTGGGAAATATTAAAAGGATTAAATATATTTTGCGACAAATGTAAGATAATTGAAGATTGATTGATTGAAAAAAGTGATTTAAATACAAAATTCGCATGCTATGGTCTAACGCGTTATTGATACGTACATACATACATACATATCATCACGCCAGGTCCCTTACGGGGTAGGCAGAGGGTATTGATACGTCCATGTTAATTTCTATCGCAAAGCAACATAACGATCGATCTTTTCTTACAGTTTAATATACAAACACAAAATGTACGTAACTCGTAAATTAAGAGATAATGTCTAAAAATGAGCGCAGCCTACTATAATAAAATGCTTTTTTTATAAAATGGACTGCATAAATTCTATGCGAGCCCTATTGTTCTATAAATATATGTATTTTCGATCATCGTATTCGAAAAATTGAATGTAAGTACCTATCACAATATTTTTAGTTTCTCGGAAAAACCATCTGACAATAGGTGAAATCGCCATAGATTCATTCGCTTTACAAACCTAGTCATCAAAGTGGAGGCAAATGTTAGTTGTGTCGTAACTGACAGCGAGAACTTGAGTCAACAGTTCCCGTCAAGCTTTTGCTTTGTTCTAATCTTTTCATACCATTTTGTTAGATTTTTTTCATAGAACTATAACGGCCATGTAAAGTACCTACTACCATTATAATGTTTATTTCAACTGATGTCACCTTTTTATCTAAACTATCTGAAGACACTTTGTAATCTAGTGTCTTACGCCTTTACTTATTATGTCATTAATAAATTTAATTTTGACACAATTTCGTACTAAGAACATCTTAGAATAGTACTTACTGTATTGTGAGCTCAGTACTTTAGATAAATGTTTGACGAATATTGTGGGCCTTACATCACATTTTCGCAGTACGCAATCCATTACACTAAAAATATCATTTTCAGAGGAAAAATATTTGTCTATTCATTTGTTTAAAAGGTTTCTGTTTAAATATTCTGTAAATTTAGTTAGATGCTTACTAAAACATTAGTAATTCACTATGTTGGCCCTTCCTTTTTATCCGTGGTTTAACTAAGATATATCGTCACCGGGTCTGTTGATTTCAGCAATTGATGGTATTTCTCAAAAGCAAATAACGAATTTCATATTAACCAAAAATATGTTAACTTTTAACCATTATTACCCATTAATACTCAATCGAATGGAAGGTAGGTAGGTCGGTAATCTTAAACCTTAGTGAGCAGTAATCACTTATAACTGTCTGATATTGGGCAGATTGTACCTACTGATTAGTTAAATAATAAAGCAACATACTGTCCACAAGTTTTTTAAAATTATTAATCATTGATAAATATGAAGAAAAGGTTAACAAATGTACGTTAAATGAAAAAAATTAAATGGCCGACGTTTAAAAAGGGGTAATATAATCCAGTTTTGCTTCGAAGCGTTCTCATGAATATGCGCCGGTAGATATTAATTATGCCCGGTTTTGCGTCATTTCGTATTAAGGCAACGCGGAAATTTTTCGGAAATGGTAGCACGAACTACAGTGACATGTTACAATAAGAGAGAACTCATTCCAATTAGTAATTCAAAGAACATATACAGCACAGCATGTCTTTAAATTATTATTTCATAAAAGATAAGTTACAAATGTACCTAGCCAATAACCGAATGTATTATAAGAAACCAAGAAGTGACCAACATTGGAAACACTCGAATATTTCAGTTTTGCGCCGAGGCGTCGTCATGAATATGCGCCGAAAGATATTAATTATGCACGGTTTGCGTCCCCTAGTATTAAGGCAACGCCCAAATGGAAACAACTCGCTGTTTTATATTCATAGACCGCATAAAACAATATCGGGGAATAATAAACAACTAAAATATATCGGGAAACTATTTGGTAAAATGCCGGGTAAGAAAATATAGAAGAAAAATTGCTGGAAAGATAATTTCTGGAAAGCATATAGGTACTTAGTTTGACAGCCACCTATAATACTGTTTAATTACATAAATTACTGCAGTAGTAACTGTAATGTTGCAGTTTTAAAAAAGTTACAAAATTTTATTGTGTTCTAAATGGACTTACACTTTCACCCGTGCATTGTCTACATGCGGAGAAATAAATTTCTAACGTCTGGACCTTCTTTGATTGCGTAGAGAATCCCATAGACAAAAATACTTTTATCCTTGGAATTTAATATTACAAAAACTTTAACTATTACAACATCCAAGAATAGCACGGCAAAGATCACGCCAAGTCATACTACTACAACTACCAAATGTTCATATTACGTTCTTAACAGGTTTCAAGAAATCGTTATTATAAAGGATCCAAATACATTTATCAAAAATAGCACAGAACTTCGCTTTAACCAAGTGTGTATAACGATTTAAAACCCAGATTTTAAACGTAGCACAATTCAAAAAGGTTTAAATAAAAAATTTAAACCCTCGAGACGTGGTTTATAAAAATTTTGCTACGAGCTCAAAATAACTCGCTTGCTCACTCCAAACTATTGATTTACGGTAAAATATGGTTATTTGAAACGGGATAGTTACATACTCTCCAGTTATGAAATAGTAACTGAAGGTACACGCGAACGTCACGATGCTAAGTGTATTGGTACCTGGAACCGTTGCTGCCTCTCGGTCCTTAATTGCAGTTGACAATCTAGCGGCTAGAGTTACTGATACCTGTAATTTTAAATTTGTTCAGGTTCTGCTAGTGAAAAGAGCTATTATTCTATATATGTACTATGTACTCCGTTACCTGACGAAAATAGAAATGAAACAGTATCTTTATTTTTGCTGATGGAATGTGACAAAGCCAAAATAATAGCTGATTAATTAACTAAGGTTAACGAATTCACGGACTTGCTTGCGTTATCGCAGCTGTTTTACCGATGGAGAATACATATTCAAATATTCAATACTATGTATTTTTAGATTGTTAGAGAATTGTGTGTGAATTCATGTGTGCACTTTTTATTAGACACAAGCTTAGTCTCGAATTATACTGCTATGTATGACATAGCAGTCAGTGGCGACGATCACCGCAGATAACTGTGTGCTGCAACCTGATACAAACCTCTTGTACGTGCTATAAGATTCATTTTTGTTTGCGATCATGTACACTCTTGGTTATCCCAGACCATGCTAGAATGTCCATTGTGTTGTATAGTGGTTACATCATCTATCTGAGTACATATGTACGAATATAAGCGGCTGGGTTGGAAGATTTGAACTGCAAAATGGTTCACATCAATTGGGTTACCCAAAAAGTCATTATTCGCGTTACTGGTCTTTATTGGACCAGCTGGTAAGTTCCATCTTCCTTTTTTATCACTGCAAAAGTATCTTCGCTCTTTTATAATGTAACCTACTATAAGATTATTTTTTATAATGTTACCTACTGTTACTGTAACTAATGTTACTACTTTTATAATGTTACTTGATATAAGTAAGTAAACACTGGGTTTCGTTGATTATATTTTCTAGTGGATATTCTCTAGATAGCAGGAAAGCTAATATAAAAACAACTATTGTAAATTTACAAGCGTTATATGAAAAGTTTTGCTGCGAGCGAAATTTAATTGAAACTATTTTTACGCATCACTCTCCTACTTTATCGTTTCTGTTGAGCTATGAAGTTTTAGCTTTCATTATTACTTCGTTAGCTGGAGTTAGCTTTGAAATGTTGCTCGGTTTTATTTTTTAAACTCCTTTATTAATGGAAGTTGAAATAACTTTCAAGAAACAATTCTTACAGCTTAGAAATGTTCCCGCTTAAGCCAACTTTAATGAGGGCTGTCTATACTATCGTTGTCATAAAACAGTACTTGCCATTAATGTTATGATTTGAAGATTGTAGTTATGTCAGTGCGACATTGGAAAGTAGAATATAAATAGAAAACATTTTGTTGACACAATCATATTAAAAGTAATACAATGTACATAGTTAACCTAGCTCATAGGAGTTGCTTTTTGTGACTCTTTTGCCTCAATAAGACCTGATGACTGCAAAATATTGGGCTGCTGGAGGTTCTGCAGTATGAAAAGTTCTAGTCAGATCGTTTTACATTTTTAAAAAAATACAACAATGTCGAATAATGTAACAAAAACGACGGCTTCAGAAGGGCGTGTAAAATGAGTTTATAAGCCGTACATGCAGATAGCTGGCGTGTTACGCTCCATTTGCACGACATATTGTGCAATGTGACGTGGTATATTATAAACAAATACAAAATAAAATATACCTACTATACTTCGTAAAAGATCGCAATGTTCACGATTTTTCCGAAACGAGAATACAATCCCGTACTTGTAAAATCTTAGTAGATTATCTCCAAATGATCGGATGTCAGTTTTAACGAAGTGGAAAGATACGGTATCCTTTTTCGCCGTGAATAATAGAAATATACGTACATCGGGTGCGTGCGACAGTTTTAATGGTGAGGTTGTTTAGCATTTTTTGCTATCCATACTCACACACAATACTCACACACAATACTCACACACAATACTCACACACAATACTCACACACAATACTCACACACAATACTCACGGACAAAATTTCCTGTGAATTTGTGGACATTTATCAGGCAACACTGTAAAATAAAGTTACCAAACACGACGGTCTAAAAAACGTTTAAAACTTGTAAAATGCGAGGCTGACGAGCTGTCTTCGGGGCTTCTCCCGACTCGTTAGGTTGCGAACTCTACTTTCACATTAAACTTCGAAGATGTCTGATGTATATCACACGGGACGATGGGACAAGGTATTATTGCACATATGTATGAACGCTTAACAATCTTAGATACGGCGTCTTAATGTAAACAGCTCTTTATGTTACAGTACGAATACCTTTTAAAAATAAATACTGTATTTTAAATTAATGACGATTTACTTAGTTTTAAATAGTCACCAGCTTAGTTGACGCTCGCTGCTTAGCGTATTTATGTATGTATATAGAAAAAATGATATAATACATTATCTTGTGATGAAAGTTACAATTACAATTTCGTAATAAGTACCTACCTACTTAAAAAGTTTTAAAATATAATCTGCTCATTCCGTCGCCATAAGTAATTCAGTAGTAAGAAAATGGAATTACTGATATGAAACGAAATTCCACAGGAGAAAGTCATTTTTTTTTTAATTAAGCCTGTTTTCGTCCTCTGAGTTCCTAACATCATATTGTATTTAATTAAAATCTGTTGAACGGTTTCAACTTAAAACCTAATATGTATATCCAATGCAGAAGATTTTATGTAAATAAACCAAGGCAAGATTGTTTTTGACACATTTTAGAAGGAACTTTGAGCTTTCATTTCTAGTACGTTGCAAAATATTCAATAATTTTGTCACGTATCTGCCGATTCACTATAACATGGCATACCTATATATAGACAGGCTATAGAAAATATAAAGCCGAGAAACTACTGACGAGCATCGAAAGTTCCGGTTCGTAGAAGAAAGATAATAACTTTCGCAATAAGCGAAGTTTTGTTGCAACTCGCTTTAATATCGCGTCCAGTAAATGAGACTGCGGATACTCTTAAAGAAACAGTGAGATTAAAGTTTTCGTGAGATAATGTGAAAGAATATTGAGAATTGTATCGGGAATTATTTTTAAAAATGGCGATTAAAATTATGAACCTTAATTTTATCTCAATGCAGTATTTCTACATAGTATGCCTTCCCGTTGCGTGCTTAGATTTGCAGGCCGATTGGTCTTCTGGAACAAGCAGTCAATTAGGTCTGCATTCAAAGCTACTAGTCTAAGATCCCTCTATACAACGACCTTCACCGAGATACTTATTTAATGAAACGTATTTTATATTTAATTTAATATCTCAATAAATATATTGGAAATGGGTTGCCTAACAATTTTTTTAAGAGAGGTAGGCAGTACAGTGTAGTATAATTTTTACGTTTCACCGGTTACGTTCACGCCCTATGGAATAGAGGATGAGGCTATTGCCATACACAGGGCACAACACGCATGTCTAGAGTGGCAGTCGTGGGCATAACCCCTCTGCTATGCTCTGCCTCTGCCTATGCTCAGCAGTGGCCTCCAACAGGCTGATGACGGTGAAATTAGAAATAAAAATGCCATCCTAGAGTAAGGATTCTAACATGTCATTGGAACATGAATCATTGTTGTATCCAAGCGAATTGACAGGCACTATTGCGCCTAATAACAATATTTTACTATAAAACAAAACCTCCCTCTAGAATCAAACAGTAAGTCTCTGTGGGCTCATAAAACAACCCACGGCAATATATCTGGATAGCTCCACACCCTCTAGAGAACGTAGTGATGGTGTAAATTTATTAGTACATAATAGATGTTACGATCATTTTAGGACTATTTTACCACGTCCGTAGTACAGGGGTTTATTGCCGTCATTTTGCGCATTCAGTTAAGATATATAAAATTATTTAAATTAACTTTATGATTTTTCAGTGAAATAGATTGACCATATCTATCAATAAGCACTACATTATTTAATGCTTCTTATTTTAAGTTTTAAGAATATACTATTACACACAGCATATTATTAAAAAAATTTACATCATCTATAAGGCACCCACTTTACTGACTGGCCCGAAGACTTAAAGATTGCCTCGTTAGTCGAGTAATATAGGATTTTTCTAGTTGGAATTTCTAGATAAGATTTGTAGTAGTTTACTCGGAGTCTAGATTAGTGCCCGTTGTATGGCAATAGAGAGGCCATATATTCCATGGTGCGGCGGAAACGAAACTGGTAAAACGCGAGTATGTAGATTACTCCTCTGCCCACCTTTTAGGGGATTGCAGAGATAAGGATACGTTTATTTTATTTTTTCCGACTATTGATAACAATGCACTCGATTAGACCGTGCACGCAGCTTTGTTCACGTGAGTTTCGGAACCATGTTTACAAAACTTAGATTAACTTAAGATTCATTATACTTAGAGTATACTCGTTGAGATAATAATGGTTATATTTCAAAGCTTGTTTAGTGCGTAAAGTTCAAGTTGGAGCTTCAATAAAAAACATTAAAATTATATATTTTAAGTGTTAAATCACCTCTATATTACCTTTCATTAGATATTTTTCATCATGGATTATTCATCAGATATTTTAATTTTTAGTTTTAGGAAATAACCTTTGCCATATCAGCTTGTAATATTATAAGTATTATAACAAGAATGTTAGCATCTAGTAAAAATGTTTTTTTTACATTTTTTAAAACACTTGTTGCGCGATCTATGGAGGGATGATTAGAATAAATACACATAAAAAAACAACTTTAGTAAATGTTAATATTTATATTGATTATAATTAAAATATCAATTAAAGTCTACTCAGTATTTTTATACGATGTGATAAAGGACAATTACATTATATCCCTAGCAAACACTTTGTAACTTAGCGTAATTGTATAAGTACCTAGTTTAATGTCGTAAGTTCTATCCTAGCTGTTGTTCAAGTCTATAGGCTACAAAATAAAATGAAAGTTCTATTCAATCTGTTTTAATGCATTATAATAATGACATAAAAAGTAAAATTTCCCAAAATCGATTTCGATACAGCCGATTCACTTACAAGTTCATCATGCAGTTGAATTAAAGTTTTGTTAATGTACCTACATATAAAAGAGAAATTACAGTTTTTTTTAAGAATTGTCAGTTACAGTCGAAAACATTGCGATAAAAGTAGCTACCTACATGATACATAAAATAAAATATTGAGACCATTTTTATTTCCCAAACATTAGATAGGTAGTAGTAGAACTGAAATTGATTTTGAAAACGGCCTATCACAAAATTGTCTTGTATGTAAGTGTCGAAAATTTTTCTTTATTCATTTATATAAATAGTCTGTGACGGTAAGCACAACAAATAATATTATGTACATGAATTTTTTAAGCATTTATTTCTCTATTTCAACGTCCGTGTCCATACAGGAAAAACAATAAGTAAAACTCTTTATCGGATTTTCTAAATCTTGTGTTCGATTAGTGACTTTTTTCATACAAAAAATATGAGTGTCTTTCTTGCATCCGTAACACATGTAGTCAGTTAACATTTTGCATTTACACTGTGAGCAAATCTTCTCTTTCCTTATGTTTCTCTCTTTGTTAGAATACTCATTCATGGATGCTATTTTTGACATACTGTTAGTTTGAACACTTGCAACTGAACTATTTCTATACACAGTGTAATTTGTACTAGAATTTTCGCTGACGTTACTTTCCAAAACTTTTGTAATCTTCGTTTCTTCTATTACTAATTCTTCTTTCACAACAACGTACTGTTCTTCTACCGGCACACGTTCTTCTATTTCGGAAATGTCTTCTTCTTTTACAGACATGGTCGTGTAATCGCATTCTACAAAATCATTCATTTTTTGGGGTTTGTACCTGTTTTCCATTGATTGTCTATTAAATGTTTCTATGTCCCAATCACTATAAGTAGCTTCTTCATGTAAATCACTTTCTTTTATACACGTGACTTCTGATTTTTCACCTTTATGCGATGTCGAATATACTACACATGCCTCTTCTAACGGAGCCGTTGTTTTAGTTACCCCACTTTCAGTATTATCTTTACACTCAGTACAAAATATTTTAGACATAGGACTAATATATAAATTACTATTATGGGTATCTTTAACTGAATTATTATTGTTATGTGTATATTGAACAAACCTACACGTGGTAGCCCAGTTATCTTGTTGTAGATTTTTCGTTTTTAACACCTGCCTATTAAACACTTCATACGTTTCATAAAGGGAGCCAGAGTATTTAAGACCAGCCTGTGCTAACAAGGTCAACGCTTTATTTAATAAAATTGCATGTACTGACTCAATAGCCAATGGCGGGCCGAAATCTGTAAAAATCTTAAGAATCTCTATAGATAGTTCGCATTCACCTATAGTAATTAGGGGCCTATATAATCTGAATTTTGTCGCTTTATCAAAGTATATAAGAATGTAGTTACAATTAACGTCTTCACTGGGCACGTCATGAATTTCGATTTTCACAAGGTCATTGAATACAGAGGGTGGACAGGTGCTTATCTTAAATTTTTTACAAACATTGCAATTCATAAGAAAAAACTGTAAACACATAGCATTTAATGAGAATTTTTTTTTTAGTAATCTTTCTATCATTAAACAGTCGCAGTGGCCGGCGTTTCTGTGTACCTCAACGAGTATGTCGAAACATTCCTCATATGGCAAAACTTCTACAGCAGTATTCACAATTATTAATTTCTCTTCGCCGTCGTCCAGTATCACTTGATGTGTTGAGACTACATCCAGTGCCATATTATAGGGCGAAATTGCCAGATTATTGCACGATTTTATGCAATGGATTAAATCCTTTCTCGCCATTCGTGTCCACGGACCCGTAATAGAACGCGGCTCTTTGAAATATTCGTCACACATATTCATATACCGCGAATACACGAAATCGTAATCAAATTCCTTGTCTTGTTCGTTTGTTATTATTTGGACAATTTTTTTATTCGTCATTTTAAACAATCAACGTTCAACGTGCTAAAGAAAACGGTAAACTGAGAATGACATTAGTAACGTGGATGAACATAGGACGGTCGGACGCACGACTGTTTTGTTATGGGCAGAGCGGCAACGCCGCGCAAATCGGTAAAAAGTGCGATAGAGACGTAGTAAGCGTAGATCGACAAGGGAAAACGAGATATATACATCAATAGCAAAAGCGTGCGTTTAAACTGTTAGAGTAGATTGTTCTGTATTCATCCAATAGATTCCTAATTATTCGTTGCCAAGGCGCAATAAAATTTGTTTAAATTAAATTATTTCCTTCACGTACCCTATATTTTTACGTTAATAAAACTTTTAATATCAAAACGAACAAGGAACAAGTACTGACTTCTTTTCTGAGAAACTCATTCAATTATTTACCTGTATTAAAGATTAAAACCTAATGATTTCTAAAATATTTATAAAAATAGAATAATATAGCTAGTTACATAACTAGTTATATTATTTTAGTACATACTAAACAGTAAAAACATGGAAGGAATTGCAACCTTCATAGCTTGTAATAGAAAGTAAGGAGTTATAATAATTGTATAAACCTAAAAATCCGTGTTCCTAGGTTCTATTTCATTTTGAAACATATTTAGGTACCTCAACACATTTACCTATATTATAAAAAAGGTAGATATAATATTTTATGAAACAATGAAAGAATAGAAAGCAAATTGTGACTAATGTCAGATTTTAATGTGTTTTTTAAATGCACCGAACCTGCTTCTTATAGTACATGAATTAACTGTGTACTTATCCATAATCTATTCAAAATCTATCAAAATTAGTGTTAAAACTATATCTCGGTTTATCTTTGTCAATTACTAAAGTTTAAGGAGCTAAAATTCCAAAAGTACCCGACCCGAGAATGGAACGGGATTGCGATCACTCGGGCCAGTAAATATTTTGTTGTATAGTATTATAAAAAATTATAATATTTTTAAAGTAACAACTTAAAAGGCACACGGTTTTTTAAATTCTATACTTTACATTATATGACACTAGATGGCGCTGATAATGTATTACAGAGTTTTTTTCTACAGCATATTTTTACGATCCTGTACATAAAAGTTTACTTGAAACTAATTACAATTTGAAATAACATAAAATAATAGCGCAATTACTATAACTATATTAAACTAAAGGCCAATATTGTCTGAGCTTTAGAAGTCACAAATTACTAAGTGTTACCAACTACAAAATAGTCCTGTCAGTTTTGGTGTTGTCACACGGCACAGCAGAGCTTAGTTTTTAAGTTTTGATAAAATATTATTTTTACTTTACTGTATATTCTGAGTACCTCTGTTTATTTTTTTTGTATTTGAAAAGTACATGTTTATTTTTGGTTTGCAAATATCTCGTTGAAAACTGTTCCATTTGTATCGTTAAAAATAAAGAGATGTTTTGTTTTTCAATTTTGATATAATTCTTCTGAAGATTGTAAAATAGACAGGTCGATCTAATTATATATGTAAAATTCTTTTGAAGAATTGATTTACCAGCCTATTCCTCAGTTTTGCCACATAAGTCAGTTTGTTCCCTCGAAAACCGAAGAACACTTTCGACATTTATCTAATTTGTAGACCTTAAACCAGAATTGTAAAAGTTTGTTATGCGAAGTCTCGAGGGAACAACATTTCCGTTGCTTTGTTTTTGTGTACAATATAACCATGACAACATAATATTGGCTAAGCTTCGGCTCAAGTTTGAACATTTGCGTTGCAGTTAGTAGTAGCTCAGATGATAATATCTACACTTTGTATACGAAACTTAACATCACGCCTGTTATCCCCGAAGAGGTAGGCAGAGGAGTGTAGTATACTCCCACGTTTCACCAGTTACGTTTACCTACGTCCCACAATGGAATAAGTGGTGAGCCTATTGAATAGGTAGTGTTTTTGTATACGAGAAACAGAAATAACTGCGGCACTTGCGACAATTGCGCGGATGGTTATACTACAGTCATATACTTAGTTTTTGTTTTATGCAAATATTCAACTCTAATTAACGTTTTTGAAAAATAGTTAAGTTGTTGGTTTCAAGTGTGACTGCCGATTGAGAGGTCCGGGGTTCAAATGATTGGATATTTCTAACTTAGTTTTTCTATTATAGGCTCGGAGTCTGAATATGTGCACGGTGTATGGCAACGGATATACCACATATCCATATTATCATATCCATATTAAGACGTAACCGTAACTGGAAAAACTTGGGAGTATACTACACTCCCATCTACCTCTTCGGGGATTACGGGCGTTATGTTCCGTTTTTTAATCGTTAATTTGCTGTTGGCCATTGTGGTATTCTAATCAAACGGACAATATTGAAAGTCAAATTTAGAATAAATGTTGTCTTGTTTAAAAAGGTCTCGGGACCTTATTACATCTTCGGCATTTTTCAATGGCTTTTTCAACGAAGCAGAAACGCGATGGAATTAAAAATCAAACTAGAAATCTTATGATACGGTTCGTTATAAATTATTTAGGAGCACGTGTTGAGGCAATAACAACACTTAGTTGACCAATATTGCATTTATGTAGCTACCTAACGTGATATATGTATAAAACATTGTATGACAGATAAAAATGTTAGATATTCTATACTAAGTAAACACGTCACCGGAGATTGAATACGTCGAGACAATTTAAACTGTACCAAACTGAATCAGCTCGTACATTTTTACAACGCCTCTTGCCTCTTTTCTATAACAGCAAATCTTCTCTCGATATTGTATTGTGGATATAGCTTTGATCGTAATAAAATTACACTTTTATTTCAATATTTATTGATACCAAATTGTAAATATCTTGATGTAAATGCTAATAATATAAATCAGCTGATGAATAGATATTAATATCTTTAGTTAATCTTCACACACGGCTAGCTGATCGCGAAGTAAACTTGTGTTATGGTAAACGGACGGCTGTTAAACTACATATATACATATAAATATTTACTTAAATTGGTGTTAATTTATAACCAGACATAAAAAAATACTTGTGCTCATCACACATATATTTATTATTTATATAAATTCATCTTCTACTTCCAATTTTAATTATTCTATTCGATATTCGAAACTTCTATGGTATTCCTTTTCTTTTGTGCCTTACAGGATAGGTAAAGTCAACTATGTCGCAATTCCAGTTCAAAACAGCCGTGGAATGTCCACATGACTCTCCACTGGATCCTTATTTCCACGCTTGTTTCGCACGAGACAGTTGGAAATTGAAAATAAAACGAACAGAACTCAGCGATATCACTCAACTTGTTATAACTTGTACCCACACCATGAATATTTAGATTGCATGGGAGATTTACGTATAGCTTTCATATATACGCGTAATTTTGCACATCTGCAACTTCGCCAAAAGGTAAAATTCACATAACATTTGCAATAAACAATTTTATGGCAGGATGGATTGAAATGGAGCAAAAGTGTGAGGGATTCATTATCGTGCTTCTGTGGCTTGAATTGCGACTTAATGTATACTACTGATTTTTAAACACATATGTACGTGCGTTTTGAAGATGTAAATATGTTATGTTTTACACAAGTATGATGTTATGATGACGCAACGTAAAGTAAAATATTATCAGGGAAGCCTATACGTACATCTGAAAAGCCTCCATAGTTATTTTTAAATCGTATAAGCCATGGCCTCAATCCTTCTCATTCTAAAAGACATAGAATTTATCTTCAGAGTCCGATACATCTACAGTCGCAATCCATTGTATTTTGATTTCTCCTAGTTGCAGGAATAATCAATTTAATTTCAAAAAATTTATTTGAATTTACGGTAATCTTATATTATCTACATTTATTATATTTAATGGCATGCATGCATGGCGATAGGCTCACCACCTATTCCATAATGGGACGTAAACTTAACCGGTGACATGTGGGAGTGTTCTGCATTCCTCTGCCTACCTCTTCGGGGATTACAGGCGTGAAGTTACTTTTTTTTTTAAATATTGTTTGATTTCACTTTAAAATTGATCATCCGGATTTTCGATTATAAGGAATACCCCTGGTTTACATTGATCAGGATAATCGGGATTCTACTGTATAGGGAAAACCAAGTTGTGGTTTAAATGGCACATAGAGTAGTTGATCTATTTTTGAGAGCAGTTATAGAATATTATGGCCTTCAGATAATTATAATGATGTGTCATAACTGCTGAGAGGCTGGCCATAAGGATGAAGCTCCATAAAGACGATTTGACGATTATCAATCATTATAAACAATCATTATGATCAATATATATGCCTATATATATGTTTTTATGTTCTCATAAGCTGTAAAATAATCATTGGACAATAAAAATAAGACATTTTGATCTGCATGTATTAAAGAACATGGTCAGTAATCAACAGGATAGATCACAGGATGAGATGATGTGTATTAAATGCCTTCACCAATTGCCAGTTAAAACCATTACAATATAAAAACATATTAACATTAGAACCTTAAAGCATTAAAACCTATCAAATTACTGAGTATATGTTCAAATGTTAATAACAATGCTATATCCATTAAAATTTCACCTTTCACTGGTTCCATTTTCGGACTAGGTGTTGTTGTAACTTCTGTTAGGTTTTTGGTTGCATTTAGTGTTGATACTAGAGTAGGCAATAGTTTTGAGTCCTCAACAATTCCTTCACCGTGTCCAACTTGTTTCATCGTTTCTTTCTCATTCTCATCTGAGCCTTTAACTTCCCCAATTTTAAGATCCTTATGGAGTATTGTTGTATCGCCAGCATTCCGTATGGCTTGCCGCTTCGAAATAATTAATTTCGCCGTATTATGCAGCGATGGCCACAGTGAAAACACATCGTCCAAGTCTCCCTTATACCCCAAATCGACATGAACATCTTTTGTTGTTATTGCACAAGCAACTCCACATAATAACAAAACAGAATGTGATAGCATATTATAATATTCAATTAACACTTCGTTCAGAAGTAAATATATTTGAAGGTACAATAATTATACCATTATTCAAATTAAACACGGTGTTCGCTCATGCTTCAGCAATTTGCAATACAATCAAATCGGGCCGAGCAAATGTAAGCACACGATCTTATTAAAACTCTAACACAAAATGAAACGAAAGTTAAGAAAAACACAAACACTAACCTAACTAATTAGGTTTATGACTTCATATGATGTCCTAGTAACTTTTCAAATATTGAGGAAAATAACATCATCCTAGCATTCTAGTATTCACATTACTTATTTTGACTTTGACGTTACAGTAAGTATTGCCCTTTTGAGTCTAATTTATTCAAAATTAAAATATTATAAAGTAAAGCGACGCGAATACCCCTAAACGGTTAATAATTATATTAAGTATAAACAGTTCATATATATAAGTTCTTTTCCTGAACTCATATGCATGGTTCAAATCGAAAGGGCATAGTATTAAGTTACCATTTTTATTTCTACAACTTGTATTAAAGTTATTGTATTGTTGTAGTTTATTATTATAATACATATGAGCTTACAGCAAGGTTATTAAATACATAAGTTTAGTTTATAGAATAATTTTTTATGTTGGCCATTTTTAAATTTCAGACTTGGAGTTTTTGAGTTGAGTCAATTTTCATTCATTCACTTCATTCAGTTCAGTCAGAAACAAAAGCTACATTCTTTTAATTTAATTGTCAAACCATGTTTGTAGCTTAATGTAATTTGAATAGTTTTAATATCTTATAATTGTTACATTTGTCTAATATTTACCGTCACTGCGACTAGTTCAACAATAATTATAAAAAATGTTGCTACTCTACAAAGTGGCGATCTTAAAAATGTCTGTCATAGTAATACACAATTTACCTACGTCTAAAATAGTACCTACTACCTTTTAGACACCTTACAAGAGACAAATTTATCATGGGTGTTCTTTAAACCCTCGATTTCTGAACCTTCAGGGGTTAAATAAGCGTTATTCATAACGGTATCGGCATATAATACATATTATTATGTTTTCTATTTTTATTAACTTTTTTCTATTTTTGCTTTTTATTTGATTTGTTATTTTAATCATAAACGTAACTGGTGAAACATGGGAGTGTAGGTACTACATTCCTCTGCCTACCTCTTCGGGGATTACAGGCGTGATATAACTTTTTTTTATTATTACTTAACCGTTAGGTAAATGTAATATTGAATTAAAAGATATTTAATATTGAATATGGCAGGTAAAGTCGACGATGGGTATGGTATGGTATGGTAAATAAAACGCACAATCTACGTTTATTAATTATTCGATTTATTCAAATAGACATTTATATTTTTATTAATTATAATTATATATTTTAATGTAGAATTTCCAAATTTTTAATTTTTGGTATCTATTTAACACTGATCGAGTATCCACAAAAAATAACCTAAACATACGAACATCGGTACACTTTGTCCAAACATTTAGGTAGTAAATATTACCTACAAAATTGAACGAGTTAGAAATAGTATAGGTTTATCAAAGGACTTACTATTATTTAATTTTAAGAAATGTTAAAATACCGGCAGTGATTAAATAAGCCTAACGCGCAATCTGTTATAATATACGAAAAACATTCGTGAAAATGTCGAAACCATGAACCCACTTCCCAAAATTACTGACATTAACCGCTAGCACTAATGACCGTTCGGTAGAACGACATTTGCCACAAATCCACTAAAAATCTAATGATAGACGTACAATTCACTGAGAGAGAAAGAGAGAGACCTCGTTGAGTACTGATTAAGCAAACAAATGTTAACGCTTAAAGCTTTATGTGAGTGGGTTGTAACATAATTAGGCAAACACTAGACGACAAAAAACGGAAATTTCTACTCGGAATTGTCATCCTGTTGATGTCAATATAATTGGGAAGTGTATATTAATCGATAATTTCACAAATATCAATGTAATATATCTTGACGTGATTTCAATATTGTTAACACATTACGTTACTATTTTAACGTCACAATAAATATATTAGACCATTCAAAAAAGTCGACTACACTCACTCGAAAAAACTCGCGTTATGAGCACACAATACATCGAAATTCTAGAACAAATTACAATTAAATCTTAATGTTAAATACAAAAATTAATAAATACTTTATAAATAATTTTGTACCGACTATTTTATACAAAATCCATAATGTAGAAATGATATTGCGCATAACGCTTTCGTCAACACCGTACGTATAGATGCCTACTGTATAAAATTAGTCAGCCTATAAAAATAGATTGCACATAAAAATATTACGAAAATATTTGTAGTAGAGAATTTATTGCAACGCAATCACACACCAGAATTTATAGCCGTTTGTGATAATAATTGCCGCAATTGTATTTTTTAAGAATTATACATATCTGCGGCAAAATTAATATACACAAATATCTTGCCGTTTCTCGACAACTTTCGAACTTCACCATCAGTTTCACACAGTACAAAACTTAATATTTGTTACGATATGTGGTGCTTTCACTTGAAAGCAAAACTTCAATGTGTACCAAATACACTTATTTGGATTGTTGGTGAAATGTTTCCAGCTATTGTGTACCTTCTTAAGATTATGTACCTAAGCTTTACACACAAGTTTCCTTCACACCGAACATTGTTCGATTCTCCCAATTATTCCAAGTAGCAGTTGCAATAATCTCACCACAATTAATTAAATTGGTGTTTATATCGTGAGAATACAGTTGAACAAAAAAGTACGAAGTGCATATATGTGTATAGATATACATATTGCTCTAAATGTATTATTGCCAGTGACAGAATCTTCCTTACCTCAGATTTTAAATTGTTAGCGGTTCTATATGTGTATGTTCCCACGATATTACAAACGTCTATTATATATGTACATATACATTCCAATACTTTTTTGTTTATCTCTATTTTAAGAAATCGTGTAAGAAGAGTTACGTACGTACCGCTAAGTAAGGATAAATGTGCGATGTGCTGTCAAAATTTTCAATTTTATGGCCCCTTGCGATATTAATATCTTAAAATCATACATTGCCCAATAAATCCATATAAAGCAGTTCCTGCAGCTCGTTACGCACGGTCCTATCAATTTCCTTGCCATTCCATTTTTTAAGTACAATGAAAATATGTAGATAAAAACCCTCTTGCGATTAAAACCGTTTGTTAAATTTCAAGATATAATCTACACGCTTAGCCTAAATATTAAGTTGGCTAATAAATTTTCTGAAAGTTTAATGTAGCGATTATTATCTCTAATATTAAAAATATTCTACGTTTTCAAATACATAAATCGTTTAGATATATTATTTCATAATCCCTACAATATAGACGTAGATATATCTATGTGTTACAGAATCGAGACTGCTCATAATGTAATCATCAAAAGAACCTAAAAAATAGATAAACGCAAGAAATGTAAAATATTGTCCAAATTTTAATAAATTCTTAACTCTAAACCATGGCACAGAAAGTATTTCTAACACAGGAGGGAACGCTTCACAACTGGATTCTTGTTTTACGTTGATCGTAGTTATTGTTCCGCCGAGAAAGAATTTTATATGTTAATAATTGCAAAATTTAGAAATCTGAGCAATTTCACGTTTTATATTATTTTATCAGTTACAACTGTAAAGTTTGTTTCTTTTTAAAGTCTCCAAACTCAGTCTTCCAAGAAACCTAAATTGTATTGCGTGAATAATATAAAAAGATCGTGGAATGTGAAAGAAGACAACATGAAAAATATGTAGAACAATAAAAATGAAATAACAGAAATAAAGTGTCTCACGGCAATAAAGAACTATACTCGTACGTGTTACCTATGATTTACTCCGGGAGAGCAGATACATCCATATCTACTGTGTCAAATAATGCCATATACCGTCCTACATCACACCTAAATCTACGATAATATTAAAGTAGCGAGATGATTTTAAATCTGACAAAGTTTTTCACTCTACGCACAGAAATGTTGCCCCGGACTAGGACGAAATGTATACTTTGTCCAGTTACGTCTAGGATCAAAATAAAATTTGAAGATTGAAAGTCGATCTTCGATATTTGGTACGTCCCCGATCTCACTCCAGGCGCGCTTTGTAGCTAGTCTTCCAAATTTCAGCTAGAGTTACAGCGGAATGGAAACGATGGAAGATGCAAAGCGGCAGAGTGAAGCGCTGCACGAGAGACCAAGCAACGAAACCGTAGAAGTCCAGTTGAACCTAAAAGAATACGTGGTATATGAAGTAATGAAAAATAATAATGTTTTATTTTTGTATAAATGTTTCTTTACCGGGTTTGCAAGAACTTTTTGTGCTTCCACTGTGTAAATTAACCACATGGTAACGTTGCAGATGAGTAAGAAAGTTACGGCTTGACGAGCGGGCTTACTACGTTCCTGTTCAGGGAGGTGCACGCGGCGACGAGATACGTCTGCTATAAACAGTAACTGAAGAACCACCTGTAACATGAAACGAACACGGCATGTTTTAATCAAGTCCAAACCATATGATATTTTAAATAATCACAAATAATAATTTATAGTTTTCCATGCCGTTGTAAGAACAGAAATATAATTGTGCTCACCTGAAGAACGCTCAAGCAACCAGTAATCATGACCAACAAATTGGGCTCATGAGTGAACGCACCCATTCCACCAGCAATCACACTGAATACCGCATACACAAAAAGACCAAAAGCAGAGACGCGGAGTAAGATGTCGTTTAGGTCTGATTGTTCTTCAGAGCGGAACTTCAATGATTGCACCCTGCGAAGAGGTTCGGTACAGGAAGAAGGATTTGAGCTCCATTTCATTTCTCTACTTCTACTTATTTTAATTAAAATATGGAGGAACCAAAGATGGTGAATGGAAAGAAAGAAAATATATAGATATACCATAAGCATGGGTAAGTTACCGATAAAGGGTAAAAATAAATGCGAAGTATGACAAATATTTGAAATAGCACAAAATATGTGCATATAATTTATATTGGAGCCAAAATAGACAAGGATAAAAGGAAAGTCAGGGCCAACGAAAAGGTAAAAGGATGGAAAGAAAAACATCAAAATAAAAAAATGGATCAACTAATAAAACATTTCTAATAATGACTACAAGGATGACTACAGACGTTAAAAAATAGATGAAAAAATATGACTATATTAGTTAGTACGTCTAGGATATTATTTAAATATGAGTTACTTTGGAGACCCACACAATGTTTAGACTGATGGAACATTTTTTTTTAAACATTGACATCAAATGTAATGTCTTACCGTATAAATCCAATTAAAATTGCCAGGATTGACAGAACCATTAACGCGCAATGGGACACATCGGCCAAATAAATGGACAGGCGTTTCAGATCCTGGTGTCTTATCAGGACGAAGAACAAGATCAAGCAGATGAGAGACGCAACCAGGAGAAGCAGTCCACAGAAAAGTCCCTTTGATGCTCCTGCACAGTCCACACGATTGCCACGTTGAGCCGCCGCCAACGCCGCCGCCCTGCGGGAGAGAACAGCCTCCAAACGTCTTTCCAGATCTTCGTCGTTGGCCACGCTGTAACCAAACCCGTACGCATACATCAATTACGCATGCGACAATTAACTTCGTCTTGCCATAATTGTACAGAATAAATTTGATGCACAACTAATTCTAAGCTAATCTTTTTTATTTGTGAAAATGTGCTGATGAATGCTACATATTGTGTTAGTATTATGTACGAGTTTGTTACTATGCATAACATATATGAAAAGCGCATATCGTACAAACCTGGGATAGCGACCAATATGCTTCCACATCACATAGATGACAGCTGCGCCAATAAGAGAGTACTCGATGATGAACGGATAGAGGTATGGAGCCGAGTCCGTGACGATAGTACCCATAATAGGATTCCTTCCGCAAACCGTGGTATTGTCAATATTCGCGATTAAAGCAGCTGGGTTCAAATTGTCAAAAGATTCAAAAATCTCTGTGTTGTTGTTAGCTGAAACGAAATATAACGTTTATTTACTAAATTATATTTAGTTTTCCATAATTATAACTGATTAGATATTATACGCAAACAAAACTGTAAACATCATGCTTAATATAAGGACGCTAAAAATGGAACGATTTGTGCACCTAAGGGTACCTACTAGTGAATAGTACTCAAAAAACGGCAAATAAAAAGTGTAACGGCCGGTAACTAAACGAAAATACTGTGTTCGGCACTCCAACGACAAACCTGGCGAGTGTGGTGGCTCATCAACGCGATACGTTTCAACACTATTGCCCCACTCGTCTCTATCTGTAGCCAACCATCCAGTATTTGTAGGTGCTACGATAGTGGTCATAGTGCTTACAATCGGTTTCACGGTAGTTGAATAAAACCACTGGAATACTTCCAGCATAGCAGTTTGAGTTTGAGTCGCTTTCTCAGCTTCAGTTGTAATGGGCGCAACAGTGGAAGTAGTCAGGAAGGGATTATCATTCGGCCAAACGTCTTTAAACTGATGGCCGTTATCGTACCCTATAGTACTCTTTATAGCGTCGATCAATTTAGATTTTGGAACGAAACCACCACCGACATTAAAGTATGATGAAGGAGTAGTCACTGAAAATTTAGCCCAGAATGCATCGTTATTAATATACATGCAAGAAGGATTATTTTGGGGTAATTAGGATGTATCGTGAGTGAATTTTTTAACGGTTAATTATACCTAAACACAGCAATTTTGTTAAGTTAATTTATACTTACTCGTTGTGGGCATCGTTGTAGGAGTAGTAGTTGTGCTAGTAACAGCCTTTAATATTTGATCGCCGGTACTTTTTGCAACATTGGCTGCAGTTGCTGCAATGGTCGTTGCAGCAGTAGTTGCTGCTCCAAAAACTTTTCCAGAATGTCTTAAAGTATGTTTTCGAATGACTTCTAGAACACAAAATATACATAAGCAATTTGATAACATACTTATCAACTATGTTCATTTAATAACAGAAAGCTTACTTCCAAGAACTCCTTCTCCAGGCACTCCCTGAGGGTTCCTCACGTGATAGTCAGTAATTTCTTTCAGTGATTCTAATACCAAAGTACGAATCCATACACATATATTTGTCGCAACTACATGCATCAATCCGAATCTCGCTATTACTTTAAAGCGATGAATATTAAGCTGAAGTAAAATTTACACATTATGAACCCCATAACTATTTTCAATTAACATCATTTTTGTAAAAAAAAATTATGAAATGCTTACCCGTGAATTCATAAATATGAAGTACATTTGCATGAAAGTGAATACCATCTGTAAGACTGGATTTATGCCTTTTAGAATCAGGTAGCATGGTGAATCCAGAGGTAGCTCAAAGAAGGTTCCGAATTCCAATCCATTGTAGACCATCGTACCGAGGCCGAACGCTACAAAAATAGAATTATACAATAGATTAATTTCCATATACAGCTTAACACGCTACATGTAACTGTTAATAATACTATATTATTTGAAATACTAACCAATAGCACCGATGCGAAGAAAGAAACTGCCATGACTATGTTCATTCTGAGAAGTTTTTCGGCGTCGTATTGGTCTTGCAACGGGTCCAGCTTCCAACTCCACCACGTCTTGTTGCTATATATAAAACACGAAAACATACGAATACACAAACGAACAAGCTTCACAGGCAATCAAACGATGGTAATATCCTGGTATAAAATGCACATATATTGGCGAGCGAAGTTCACTACGAAGACCCCATAAAATTGATACATTCGAGTAGACGGGATTTGTACGGTCCTTATGATTCTTAAATACTAGTGACTGAATACTAGCCGAGTCTTTAGTAGTTATTTTAATACATATAAAAGTTATTATTGTAAAACATTAAGTAATAGATGATGTTTCTAAATAGCAAATGAGTGGAGTAGCAGGTAATACTCAAGCACTATAGTTCCATATTGGCGAACAACAAACTACAAACAGCACATCCAAAGCTTTCCGCAATTGCAATGATACACAAGTATTCAAGCAGGATGCGTCAAGATAACCTCACCTGTTCGGACGCATACAATTGCGCCATTTGCATTTGTAATTGTTGTTGACGAACTTTATCGCGCATCTTACGGGGATACACCTCCTGCCCAAATGATATGGAAAAAACAAAAAGTAGCCAGCGTAAACAAAAAAGGGGTCATGCGGCCAGTCACGTCCTAACAAAGCATTTACATAAAAGTGGTTTAAAGTGAACGCTAAGTAACATGTGCTGCATATATAAGCACAATCGTACAAGAACACGGAATTGAAATTAATAGTAGTATATTAAACGTATAGTTAACCAACACTCAACGACACTGGAAAGCGAAACGGGAAACGAAATAATGTTAAAATAAAAAATAACGGATGTGCTGATGATGTGCCGTGGTAAAACGGTAAATTATCTTCACTCACCTGGAATTGGCTCTGTTTCTTGTTCTCTTTGGTAGACTTTTCTTTTCCAGCATCTTTGTTCTTATCCTTTGACTTTCCATCTTTCTTGCCGTCTTTCTTTCCATCCTTGCCATCTTTTCCTTCTTTGCCATCTTTGCTTTCTTTTTCTTTGGTTTTCTTTTCCTTCTCCTTCTTCTGTTTCTTCTCTTTCGGCGGAGGTTTTGGTTTTGGAGGACTGCCGCTGCAGCAGGCACTTTCTGCATATTATTATTTTCACGAGTTAAAATTAAATATAATTTTATATAGGAACTGCCTCGTTGGTCGTGTTGGTTGCAAGTGCGACTGCCGAAATGCAGGTCCTGGCTTCAAATCCCGGGTCGGGCACTACTGGATTATTCTAATTTAGATTTTCTAGTTGTGGCTTGGAGTCTGGACATGTTCCCGATGCATGGCAATAGGCTCACCACCAATTCCATAGCGGGACATCAATGTAACTGCTGAAACGTGGGACTACTCTACACTCCTCTCTCTACCTCTTCAGAGATTACAGGCGTGATGTTACGTTATATTTAAATAAATTGTCAAAACTAATTAAAAATTGAAAACGAGAGGTTTTTAACATGGCATATTTACCTTGCAGCAAGAAGCAAAATACATACAGCAAGAACAAAATGCTCATGCCATAGAGATAAGTGAAGAATCCTTCGTAGTAGTACAGGGGTAGATTGTGGGTGATGACATCGCTAATGACGTACGCGATGCACACCACCACTAAGAGCTTGGCGTAGATGAAGCTCGAAATAATGAACAGCGAGGTTCTGTAAAAGAAGAATTTAATGAAATGTACACTTTTCGTGATAAAAATTGGCAGTAACTGTACTTCCTCACTTTTAAAATGTATAAAATCAAAGAAAAATTGCTTATTATATAATTTTATTTAATAGTAAAAACTAAGCTGTTTTTTTTTCTATTAAATAGTTCAATTTGATTAGTAATTATAGGTACTATTCAAAGCGGTTTTATTTCACAATTACTTTAATTAATTATACGAAATTTATACAATAATTAATAATAAGATACAAATATTACATTCCGTATCACTACTTTCCAAAAACTTCATGCCATTATTATCTTTGTCATCGCATATATTAAATTAAACTTAAAATTTGAAAATGTTTTACTTATTTATTATGCCAGACACCTTGTTAAAACACTGTACTAAATGATAATTACCTTAATATCGATTAAATAAATGTTACAATTAACCATCTGAATTAGAATAACGAGATTTATTTATCTTACAAAAGTGAAGAATAGAAAAATGGTAAAGAAGCCAAAATGCGCTATGATCACGACATGTTCATCCGATTAGCTATGCTAAAACTACACATACTTCTTAGAAGGTTTCGGTTGTACGCATTTGAGTTCCATTTCTTTGTTCGCGGTGTTATGTTTCTCAGCTATGGCGATGTCGCTGCCCTGCTGCCGATGTTGCCCCACGGGTAGAGTAGCCATATTATCGACTGCCTCCAGGTCTACCGTGGCCACCTTCACTTCAGCCTCCATGGGCGGGTGCTTGTCTTTCCCCATC
>DWTO01000192.1:0-25048 GCA_018244755.1 Jemadia pseudognetus
TAGGTGGTGAGCCTATTGCCATATACCGGGCACATATCCAGACCCGAGCCACTACTAGAAAATCTAAATTAGAAAAATTTCGTAGTGTGAGACTCGGGATTGAACCCACGACCTCCCGGTCGGCGGTCGCACTTGCAACAAACAAAACGAACGTGGCAGTAATTATAATTTTTATTACAAGCTTACCGTAGTTTAAACGCACAGAAACTAATAGAAAGCCGTCCTGACTGATGTTCTGATAGCACTTATTACAACTTTTTGCTTGTATTTCTTTTTACACACATATCCAGTCGAACTTTATAATTCAATACAACAAGAGTATATGTGTAGCACGTTTATAATTTTTCCATAACATGCCCAACTAAGCATTTGGTCAGTGACCGTTCCATGACCATTTAGAGTGCGCGCGGCCAGCGTGACCGCGCCATAGCTGCGGTGAAAATTGCAGAAAATTAATTCATTTATACAACTGCATCTGGCTGACGTGGACGTGCTCTCCATCGCGACCGTTACGTTATTCTTACTTTTGTCTAAGTAACCTTATTACCATACATATTGATTTCTGAGTATACAAATTGTCTTTTGTATGGACCCATTGACTTTCGTAAAGTCAAATTGACTTTTGTAAGAGATGTTTTGTACAGACTTTTGAGTGGACATATTGACTTTTTTATAGACTTACTGACTTTTGTACAGGAATTTTGATTATGGAAATTTTAAGTATTTTATACACATGTTAACTTGTATCGATAAAATTACTATTCACTAACAATTTAAGAATATTAGGTGCCTACCCTATATTTTCGTCATCATCTGGATTCATTGGTACATAATACGAGTATCACTTCGCAGTGAATATGGCTTTTGTTAACAATAATAAAAGAAGTGTGTAAGATTGTGTATAATGAAATTGTATGTAGAGGAGATGTAAGCTCTAACGTAACATGAACCTAAAACCACATTTTACTACTTAACAGCGTGGGTGTTGAATAAAACCACAAAAGTTTATATCGATTATATCGAATTACGTATATAATTTTGTTGCTGTACCAATTAAAGGACATACATTTAAATCATTTATTGTTTAGTGCCTACTTCATATAGCTCGTAGGTGTAAATTCAATTATTTAGCTGGAATAGTCACAGGTGCGGTACTAAATTCCTAAAGCGTCTGCTGGAATGCCTCATGTACTCGTGTCTGCTCAGAACTTTTCAGAACTGAAAGTAATAATGCAGTTGCTTCTGTTTAACGGCTGAAATTGGTGGTGGTAAAGATTGAGTATGCGTTGGGTACGTGGCAAGGCGACGTGATGCTCAATTAGGTATTTACGATCGAAAGTACTTAAATTTCAGCTCTAGATCTGATAAAAATGTTTAAAATAATTTGTTGTTACGATTGTAAAAATGGATCTTAAATATTTTATTAACTATTTTCGCAAGTACCCGGATTTGAATATATGAGGAAAAATATGCCTTTCCAGGACATGCGTGGTCGATCTACCTTAAGACGCATCTGCGCAATTCATCGGTCGGGATCGCCTATCATACTATGATAAAAAAAGTATATCTCATTAGGAAGCATGTTCTTTTAATTGTCCTTTTTTCAATTATTATTTATTTTAATTTTACTGACTTCCATATAAATTATGGGCACTTAACAATCTACGATAAAAAAGGCATGCAATGATGCGACAAGCGAAAATAGCAGCAGAAGAATAAAAGGGAACAACCATAAATTCCCACCGTTGATCGCTGTCACCCCGCGCGTGACGCGATGTGACGCGGACACGTCCCGCTTTTTATGTCACATCACGGCGCGAATATCGGACACTAATGTCACCTTTTTGTCCCCCCGCGGACGCGCAAGATCGCGCTAATGTCACTATTGAAGCTGGCCCATTAAAATTACTGAATATGGTAATATGCGTGTTTGTCACACGATCGTATGGACAGGTATTTGGTGGTTCGATTTCTTAATAAGGCTGATACGGTTGTGCGTAGGTAATTATACATTATTAACATTCTAGGTTTTCTTTTTTATTATATTTTAAGATAGACAATGAAATAAATGCGTCGCGGTTTATAAATGGGACCCTCGTTCCGTGAGTCTACTTTTCAAATCCTGGCACACACCTGTATTCTATACAGCTACCTAAATGCGTTTTAAAATTGAATTATAACTTGCCATAACGGTGTAGAAATTGTGAGAACACTTCTTTATGGTGTTTTATTTATGGAATAAGATCATTGTTCACCAGTGGAACATTTAAACGTTTGATGATGGAGATTATATTAATGATTGGAAAATAAACAATGAACTATTTGATGACCGAATACTATCGCTTAACATTAATTATTATCAGAACAAGTCAAAAATGCTTTATTATCGAATATAAATTGAGTTTACTTACAGTCACTGACCTTTTGCTTCTGAATTAGGGAAAGATAGATAAATGGGAGACCTCGGCCAGATTTGAAAGCAGATTATTTGTATATTTTGCTTGGAATAAGGTGCATTAAAATTGTTTTTCCGCGCCGTGAAAGGGGACGAGTTATTACTCCGCCTTCGACGTGCAGTTACGACTTCAAGTCATTACTCACAGCACTTCATTAGGTAATGTTTCTAAGAAAACAAATATTCAAAACAACAATGTATTTGCGAGCATATGAATTATATAATAATAGCATATAATTACAGCTAACATACTTACTTAAACGGTAGGTTTGCACGAAACGAAATATAAAAAAAGTAAAAAGTTACTTCATAGTTTGTGCGGTAGAGTAAGGACTGTCGGCTCACCTTTGATCTAATTAGGACAATCGGCATGGCGGTCACGTTTGCACGAACTGCCGATGCAAAAAGTTATGCTTCGTTTCAACACTGTTTAGTACTCGAGCTAATTTTGTCGCGCTGAACTAATAGTTACAAGTTGAGTTAGTTAGACTAGTGATTAGGCTAAGTTATAAAAGACTCAGATGACCTTCAGCTAGGATGAATTACGATATACGTAAAGTGGCTCGCGATAGTTGGACACGAAGACTTGAAGATCGAGAGCAGTGGGGGTTATTATAAACGACATACAAAGTAGATAAAAAAAAGTAACTTCACGCAAAGTAGATCTTTTTTTTAAATTTAAATTAAAATGAATTTAGAGTAAAAGTCTTAGTGGGTATTATTTGTGGGGTCATAAAATTCACCTCGTGTCGTGTCAATGATTCAATCACAAAATAATGATCAAAATAAAAATGATTATATATACTCGACTAAATATGTATTAAAAAAAACGTAACTTTACGCCTGTAATCCCCGAAGAGGTAGGCAGAGGAGTGTAATACACTCCCACGTTTCACCAGTTACGTTTACGTAATAAGTATTTAAATTAACTATATAACCAAGTAAGCCATTATATTAATAAACGTTATATATTTTTTATTCTATGTAGAAACGTTAAAGTCACTTGCCAAGTTTACGTGCCGTATGTGGTGTGTATATGCATCACTTGTCGGAAACGATTTACTAGCGGTTCAAGTGACTTGTCGCAACAAACGCTCGCGCGGCGCGCATCTGCTCAAATTGACCCATCTTGGTTACGGTGTAAAAATCTTTAAAAACGCACGTTTTTCGTTGAAAAATTTATTAAAGGGTTGTATGTTAATTGTCGTCGATAAACGTCGGTTGAACGTACACTTAAGTGCGGTTATTACGTTACACCTTTCTTTGATATTGTAGCTATATGAATACTTACATGCATATATGGTGAGGTTTTGTAAAGTAATATTTTATATGAAACCGTTGTTACGTATTGTTTGGAATTATAATATATATCTACTGTTTAAACGGTAATTATAAAAGTGTTAGGATTTTTTATATAATTCATAGCAAAGTCGGGAAAAACCCTAAATGGTTTACGTTGAGAAAAAAATATAATTATCTCATTTTTTGCGCTATTGATAATGAAGTTACAAAACTCAAAATGGTTGATTTAACACTTAGAGATAATAAGCCAAGTTGCATAAAATACAAAAATTACATTAAATTAATGACGCGTTGCAGTGAATTTAAATTTGTGAGTTATTGAAATACAATAGAATATATTTTGTGTTTGTATGAAAAATACATTTTTCTTCGATTGCTTCTTTCATATGACAAATTTGAGTCGGTCTCCGCATTCAAAACCCCGACGTACGACAAATCATAAGTTGCGCGAGGCATATGCTCACAGCTTATAAAATGCAGAGTTGATGCGTGCGCAGACGGCCGCATATGCGAACTATGCATTCTACTTGAATATTACATTAAATGTTACGTTGCAAATATTTACACGTGTATTATACACACGATAGTACATAATTTTATGTTGAAATAAATTATTTTAATTTTTTGGTTTAACACTAGTCAAGAACTTATTAATTAAATCGTCGTAATTTTGTGTTGGGATGCATGTAGATATTGTAAAATTAAATACGTATCTTTATAAACTATGTTGTTTCCATAGTTTGCTACAAGATTTATCTAGTTTGGCATCAGACGACCTGTGACACTTATACTTTTGTCTATTGAGGTTGTACTCAGAAAGAATTTTAAAACAATATTACTCCTGCCATTCTATAAACACGTGCGTACAGATGCACCACTACTCTAAGAAATAAATTAAAACACATGTCTCTGTATAAGGTATTTATATATTCATATACAAAATTCCATCAGTTTATTAATTATTTTAACTTTGACTTTTACAGCCGCTGAATAAGTACTTAACGTATGAGACGATGTTTCAATATGACTGTGCCGTAGATTATTTTTTCTTTATTTCTTTTTTTCTTTGCACTAACAAGTGACAAATGAACACGCAATACGTTAGAATAAATACGAACAATTAACTCAGTAATTAACTATGTAAGTCAACCAGTTGGTAGAGCATTATGTATTTATTTGTCAACCATATTCGTTAGCCGATAGAGACTGCTGATAGCTCGTTAGAGCAGCCGGTAGAGCTATGTATCTTATAAATTTTTATTTGAGTTGTGTAACGGTTCAAATTAATAAAATTATGATACTTCCCATTATTATTTAGAAATCGTTGATTTTGCGAAGTCCCTTTATCCTTAATTACCGTATATTTAAATTTGGATTTAATAAGCTTTTGTTTTAAATCACAACATTTAATCAATTAAATGGCAAAAATAGTACTTGCTGAATGGGAGAAAATAGAATCTATATAAAATTTTCTAGTATAATTGTAGGTACCTTTTTGATCACTTGTCATCATCATCAACATTTTTTCAACTCGTTCCCCACTATACGATCACCGCCGCAGCAAACGTAGCTTATAGATTACTTCATATAATATCTACTTCGTTTAACCTTCATCTCGTTTCAGTTTAAGTTTCCTATTGTGGACTCTTTCCAGCACCGTCCGATCGTCAGGTGAACTAAATGTTCTTACATGACATTAGCATAAAAAAAAATCGCTTTGCATATAATATTGTGAGCATGTTTTATTGTGACATGTCAGTGACTGTTCAAAATGGCAGCTGTGTCGCGGACATTTGATCAGTATCGCCAGCTCGCAAATTAAAAGGTCTCGGCTATGCAAAATGACATGCGTTAAACAGTTTCTTCGTGTGACATAAAGTTAATACGTAATCTAACATGCTTAATGATCTAATGAAACACGTAACTTAACAAGTGACGGGCGGCTAATTTAGTTACGTATGTTTACAGAATTCTATAATTTACAAGTGAATGCACATAGATCATAATAGATGGCGCTAAAAACCATTTTGATATCACTAGGTATATTATGATTGTTATTATTCATCACGCCAAGTCCCTTAAGAGGTAAGCAGAGAGATCTGATTGCCAAATATCTTTATTATTATAGCCCTATCGTGCTTTTTAACCGACTTCAAAAAGGAGGAGGTATTCAATTCGTCTGTATTTTTTTTTCTACTTTCATCACTCTCTACATACAAGCTAGTTATGGGAAACGTTTGATTTTTATAACATTCCTGATATTGTTCTATGAGCTAGCCAAGTCTCTTATGTTAAAATATAAGGTAAGGTAAGTTTCCAAAGCCGTCTATGGACATGTGCGATGTCAGAGATGTCATACTAGTCTCTTGCGAGGTTGTTCCACTGGCGTCTTTCTCCGATGAGGAGTCAGACGTGTAGGCTGGCAGGTGGGCGGGAGCACGATATAGGCCTACCACCACCGCGTATAGGCGGGGTGTTCAACACCTTGGGGCTGTGTTCTTATGAGACCTACTCGAGTTAAGAGAGAATCAACGAGTCCCTTAATACCTACCTATACAGCGACATTAATGACGCAGTGTGGGATGTCCTAACCTAGAGAACTTACCTACATAATATACATTGATTGCAATAACAATATAATGTTATCCAAATAAATAAATGGCCGTCAATCTTTTGCATCTGTTAGTGACGACAGAATTATAAGAAAAAATAAACCTGAAAATCGGTAAAAGTGATATGTTTATATCTAATCGGTTGATACAGTTTAAACATAAATTAATACCTGGCAATTCGAGAGATAAAATGGCACCTTTTTGAAAACAATTAAGCGCACACGACACACGGAATCGTAACGCCCCGGAGGTGCACCCGCAGCGGCCATTATCGTGGCGATAATCGAACGATCTGGTCGTTCCGACGCAGTATCGCCTGTGTTATTAAGCCAATTGATTATTCATGGTCATCTGGAATACACTAAATGATACTGACGGTATCTCTTATGTCTCAGTGCGATCATTATTTCAGCATTATGTGCCTGTACTGAATTCAAATGAGATGAAAATTCCCTCTACGGTTTATACTATAATAGTGCATTCCGAGTATCAATATTTAGAAAAACGAAGCATACGCAGGTCAGTTCTGAAATTCTTGATATATTTGGTGGTCGATGCTTACTGTCTATCACAAGGGGAATCTGGAATAATGATATAATAAAGGCAGCCTATGTTATGTACAGGTTTATAAGCAGGTTTGCTATTAAACGTTTGCTAGTACAATACATAGTTGCATCAAACGATAATCGAACGTTGGACCTCATAACGTCATACCTGCGTGATCGTTGGCCGCTGCTTATTTTAATTAAAAACTGGCCGACAGAAGAAAGTGACGTTAATTAAGAAACGCAGCGTTTTATAGATACCGGTGCAGAGATAATACTTACGTAGCTATGTAGTTTATGGGGTAACTAGCTACTGGAGTTTGAACTCTATATATTGGACTTAAGGCTTATATTAGTGTATGATTTCATCAAAAAAATAGGGAACCCCTCGGGTGTTGCAAATATATATGGCCAACATTTGCCATTTATCATCAAATAACTCTTCGGAGTCAAGTCCGTTATGTCATTTTTTGTTTCATAAATTCAAGTTGGTGAATAGACGATTAGGTCGCTTGTACTGGCCACTGTTGCCGGCTAACTTTTACGGCACCAAAGTCTTAATTAGTACTTTGAAGACTGCAAAATTTTTTGTTCCTCACTTGAAGTGTCACTGTGGACAAGACCAAACAATATCTCTTGTTATTCATCATTATATTCCAGCTTATGGTGACTCGTACGTGTTAATATTTTAGCATAATATTTGGGTTTTGAAAAGGATATAAAATTACCTACATATTTGTAATAAAAGGTGAATTGAGCACTGCTATTAATGTATGAAACTCGAACACGTACTAACGTGGAATGATAACTGAAGAATACATCAATTTTTGATTTTGAAAAAGGAAACACTTTTATTAAACGAACTCAGTCTTCCTAGTAATAATAAACTCGTAAATACATTACTGACGTTTACAAATTGGTTTCAAAGGAGCCTATCTTAATGGTTGACAGACATACATAATGACAATATTCATTGATGTAGGGAGTGTTACATTGTAAAAGGTACAGCTTGTAGGATCACTATATATTGTTTTACGACTCTTAACTCTCGTAATAGTTAACTCTGAGCAGTGTTAATTAATTATCTATTCAAGTGATATGTTAATTAATGCAACATGTATTATTAAGAGTTAAATTAATTTATGCAATAAATGATTGAAATTTAAAAAAGATTACAAATGTCTGTTTCGGCGGTCGCGTGGTTGTGAGCGCAACTGCCAATAGAGAGGTCCTGAGTTCAAATCCGGAGTCGAGTACCTACTATTGGATTTTTAAGTAGAAATTCTAATTTCGGGTCTGGATTTGTGCCCGATGAAATGTGTGCCTGGTGAAACGTGGGAGTGTTTTACACTCCGCCTACCTCTTCAGGAATTACGCGCGCGAAGTTGCGTTAGTTATAAAATATTTGTAAGTAACGAATATTGTATGCTAAGTAGTGATGGTCTAATATTTTAATCGGCCCTCAGAACGTCTGAGGTTCGAATTTCTAGCGACTGCACATGTCGAAGTTCAAACTACGGGTACGAGTTTGAGAATGAGTATGATGAATCCCATCTGGTTGGATATTAAATCTTGAGCATTTTACACAATACTCGTTCGGGTTAGGTGGTAAATAATCCGAACGGGTATTGCAACCTATAAAACTGATATTTCTTTATTATTTATTATGCAATCACGTCAATTCCCTTGCAGGTTAAGTAGCGGACACCGAGTGCTAATCATGTATCTTAGCAGACACAAAATAATTACATTTTTATATAATAAATAATAAAAATATTTTGGTTTATCTTCACATACGGCCATATGGTGCAAGTCTGTGTTATGGTGACCAGCCGTTTAATAAACTACATAATATATATACATGTAATATAATTTATGGTCTGTTTATGTACAAAAATAATAATATAGCATAGTAGATGTATGCCCATACGCATACTCGGATGTTCTGGTGGCTGCTAGTCACCTGTCCGGCGCAGCTGTGCCGCTGGGTAATGGGCGAGCATCAGCCATGTACGGTTAATAAGCAATCGCGAATTTTCGAAAAATACTCCAATACAATAACAATGTTTGTTTTTTGCCGTCTCTACCAATACTGTAATTAGATGTACAGGTACTACATTTAGAAGGATATAAATAGCTATTTCTAGGCTGTGTTTGTAAAGTAAGCTATTGTTTTTTTTTGAAACGTAATGAGATCGGTATATCGAAGCAAATAATGTTGAGTTAAAAAAAACAATAAATAGTTTTCTCAAAAGTATAGAGTTTGAAAATTAATTTCTGATAACGCTTGGTACCAGTTCCTGTAATTTTTCCAGGTATATTTTTGGAAATCAAATCATAGAAATTGAATTAGGTTTAGGTATATTTTTTAAATGACCGCCATGTAATGCGTAAGATCTCTCGTAGATCATTTTAAACTCTACTCTACTTTCATGGTCAGTCTGCAGGCAAAATTATGACCCAATAGTATCAAGCCGATATCGATGGAGTGACGATATACGCAAAGTGGCTAGCAGCGGTTGGATGCAAAGAGGTGTAGATCGAGCTCAGTGGCGTGCTATTGGAGAGGTCTATGTCCAGCAGTGGACTGGAATAGGCTAATTATGATGATGATGAGTATCAAGCCGAAATTTGTCCGAAGTGGTGGTGATATGACCCAAGTGATGAAGCAGTAATTAAAAGAACTTGAAATTGAAGAAACATTAAAAGATACAGATTGACATAGCTTCAAACTTTTAAGAGAAAATTATGAAGAATTTCAAAATATATTGTGTATTCAACATGTATTACATTATTGCCTCATTACTTCTTTTACTCGACCTGAAGCCAAAAAAAATCCGTCTCCAAAATGCAGCTCAGAACTCTAACTTCTTACAATTAATGGGATATGGTGTGCAGAATATGCCAATATTTAACGATATCGTTGTGTCATGTAATCCCAAAATATTAAACATAATATAACAGCTGATATTATTTAGAATTTTACTATATTTTATTACCAGTACGTTGCTAAATTATGTATTACATAGATATGAGAACTACATATCTTGACTTGATGCGCCGTTTCTACGCAACTTGAACAAACTTGGAACATACACGGGTACAGTTTTTGAATATTTTAATTACACATACATATCCTCACCCTAGGTCCCTGTCGGGGTAGGCAGAGACCACAATATTTTAATTGCTTAGTCATTATGCTATTACATGCAATCGGTGAAACATAGAAGTGATACACTTCTTTGCCTTCTTGGAAATTATAGGGGTAATGTTACGGAATCAATCATGACTTTGTAATGAAACGTTTATAAACGTTTAATCATATTATAAGAATTAATTAAAAACTGGACGAGGCTCTGCTAGGAAAGTTAATATATGCAAATAAAATCGAAGTTCTCAGGGAATTCATTTCGTTTTGTTGATATTCGGTATATCACTGACCTCACATTGACCGGTTCGAACCGGTTTTAAGACTCTTTTTATATTGTAAAGATAGAGATAGAATTATTTCTTTGACATTATAGAGCGACACACCGGCATGTATGACGTTAGATACAATTACCTATGAATTTCGTGAACTTTTTGTCATATATTTACGTTAACTTGACTGACCTGGCAGCACAGCGGTTGAAACTTAATGAGTCCGATTCTCGCCTACAACAAATATTTCTCTAATGAGCACGAATATTTGTTCTGCATATAAGTGCATAATCATTCTGCATATGCATGCATTTAGAAATTTATACAAGTAAGTTTTTCAGCTGTCTAATTATCGTAGTATTAGGTGCATCTAATTTATATCAGATGGCCGAGTGTGAATTGTACCGAGATATTAATATTAAATTGTTCGTTTGTTATCCCCCCATCATCCCTTAACCGGACTGGACACTGAACATATGTCAACCCTTACCCTAAGCGAGTACCCTACAGAAGCCCTAGGTGACGCAAGTCCACGTTGATGATTGTTATCGAGTAAGGTCTACAAAACAGTAATAAAAATCATGTTATGTATTTATTTTTTTACTATCGAATTACTACCATAGATATATACAAATATAATAAAGACAATATTAAATAATAATTAATAATATTTTATTGACAACAAGTATGTATAAACATAGTAGGATTTTTGTTATGTATTAATATGTGTGGTACATGTAAAAATTAAATATACAGTTTATAATAAATCGATAAGTACCTTGGGACATTCCCACTTACGACAATCGCGAAGTGTGCATAGCTATTATGACAAACGGACGGTTAACAAATTACTTTGACAAAACTATTTATTTACAGAGTTTTTTTTACACAGAGATTTTTTTATCTACCTACGTCTAATTATTATTACTAATGTTTTTAAACGCTAAATCACATCTGCAATCTCCGAAGACCTATGAGCAAAAGAGTGAACAGTTCCACGTTTCACTATTTCCATAACAGGTAACATCAAGGAATTTTGTGTGTAACAAAAATAAAGCAGTAATAATTGTGAATAAATTTTTATGTTTCGCAAACAATGACTATTCGTTTTTACTCTTCGACGATGTACCGGCTTAGTTACAGCGCGTTGCTTTATGAAGTTGTAAACATTGACATGTGCGTACGACCCTTTACCTGTAATTATATAGTTATGTCACCGCACGTCAATCTATGAGCTAAGTGTGACATACGAATGTGAATAAAGACAGAAATGACAGTGTTTTGTCTTATTCAAAAGGAGTGTTTACTACCTAATTGGATTATAAATACCTACTTGTATATGATAGAGACATCGCAAGTATTGCTGTACTATGACCAGTGACAATATATACTAGGGGTACATAATTTCGTTATAAATGTAACTTGATGTAGGTTTGTTACAGGAATTATTATTAATATAACATTACACCAGGATCATTACGAAGTAGGTAGAAAGCAGTGAACATCAAATATTTTTATTCTACCTATCTCTATCCTACCTGACCTGCTTTATCTGCATTTCTCATTCTATATATGATGGCCGACTTTGGCCACGTCTGAGTATCTGAAGAGAAGAGAGAATTTTGCAAGAATATAAGAGAATCTTACTTTTCATCATCTTTAGCCATCAATATTCGCATCGTATTTCTATTATGTCATTATTTCAATAGCCATCTTTTGTATATTTCCCAGCCGAAAAAGCACGCTCTTTCTCATTTTCATACACATTTCGACACTTTCACACAAAACGTCTGTATTAAGAACATGGTCGTCAGTTTATAAAAAATACATACCTACATACATACATGTCCTCACGCCAGGTCCCTTGCGGGGTAGGCAGAGATATTAAAAATATTAATTTATAATAGTTATTGATATTACCTTATTATTAATATTCGTTTTACCACACAATTAAAAAGCCGATTGAAGAAAGTTTTATAATATTTCGATATATTGATTCGAAATAATAATCGAGTTTTAAACAATCGATTAACTTATGAAATCTCAACTAGTCACGATTATGATTAGTCAATAGTACCTATATACAGGTACCGATTGACGCTAAACGGCAGTAAAACGGCAGTAAAATGACACTAAGCGGCAGTTAGATTCGTCAGTGAAGGCGCGTGAAGTTGCGCAGATTGATAAAATGCGTACAATTATCGTGTCTTATGGTGACTGGGCGATTAAATTACACCTTACCTTGTGAACACCGTTACTAGGTAAGCGATCGTTTGGCATGATCGTTATGGTGTGTATATTTCCTTCATGGATGGACACCATAGGCTGGTAAAGATCATCAGGAGTAATCAAACAATTAGATACTAAAGTAATGTGAATGACAGTAAATCAAACGTAACATCACGCCTGTAATCTTCGAAGGGGTAGGCAGAGGAGTGTAGATACACTTCCACGTTTCACCAGTTAGGTTTATACCCCGCTATGGAACAGATTATAGTCATACACTGCACGGGTACATATCCAGACATCGAATTCGTATTTTAAAGATACTCGCCGAATCATTCGGGGAGTATCTTTAAAATACGTATTCATTATTCACAAAAAAACAAGTAACCCCGTGAAAGATCTGGCGTCAGGATATGTACCTATGTATGTGTATGTACCAAAAATAAATTGCGTGACTCCAAGACAGCATTCAAAGGGTGCTGACAGTGAAAACTCCTGAAGATGTACAACAATTCATTTTAATAGCATTATAACACAGGTTCCATGAGACAGACTACAACAGCTTCGTAACTAACATGGGCTCTAACTGCTGATAGGTACCAACAGGCTCAGCTGAGCGCAGTATTCAGGACAGCGTCTCGCTAAATGACTCCATTTCAGTAACATGTCAATGTAATTTGGAATGCTTGTGTCTCTGTTTAGATAAAATGTTCCGACTCTTAATTTACCTACTCATATTAATATCAGTACCTAATACTAACATTAATTTATGTAGTATGCTTCAAATCACTTATAAAACTTGATGTTTCTTTCAAGTTATTAAGTTTTTGATTCTGGAATTCACATCATATTAAACAATAGCCTCATGCCCGTATTCCCCGAAGAGGTAGGCGGAGAGGTGCATTAGGTAAAAGTCGCGAGAAACAATTTTTTCTAGTGAATTTTTAATATTACTAATACAATGTTTTATTTATTCATTTATTTCGTTATTACAGAAGTTGAGTAAACCTAAAGAAAACTACAAGCAATTTAAATAGCCTTTATTCTTTCCCAGTGTTCGAGCTACCAATAAGCCAATTTTTAAGAAATTTAAATAAATGATTAACTGAAATAAAATATTAATTTAAATATAATATTTAATTGAGTGGAATATTCTTTTAAATTGAAATAAATTATATTTAATATAAGAAAAAATCTTACGTTCTGATAAACGTATCAACATAAATGATTTTTTTTCATTAGCAACTCGCATTGTCGATTCAAATCGAGCGAATTCCAGTTTTTATTCTAACACCAATCACAACCAAAGACAATATGAAATCCGAAACCCAAAAATCGTATCCGTTATGTGGTCGATTATCAATCACGAACTCGCGGCGAATCGATTTCACTGTATCGGTACACCATTACTCACCCCATAAATAACTAATCGAATCAATATAATAGGCCGTCACTAATTTTTGAACGCGCCTTTAGTAACGCTCTTGGTTTTACACGGAATCATAGAGACTAGATGTGACATCTGAATTTTTACTTAGAGTAGTATCGTGAGCGCAGTCGTATTTTTTTACTTAGTTTTATATATAGTGAAGTTTAGAATATAATTATCATAGCGCATGTTTGAGTTGAGAGGTATTGGAATCAGTTGCAGTTATAACGGAAAGCCTAGGACGGGTTGCGACGGCGCTCTTTGCATGGAATTAGACATGGTGGTTATAAAAGAATTCCTATGATGTAAATATTTAGGTAGAATTGGAGTAAACATATTTGTTTTTGCAACAGTTTTTTATTTTATTTTAATCAAATTTTACCAATATTCCCATGTTCCTTCAGTAACGTAAGTAATGTTGCATAAATACGTCTATTTTGCACTGTCAGAAAAAAACGAATAAATCGAATATTAAAAACACATACATTAATTTTAAAATTCGTCGTTTATAATGTCATGTATTTTTTAACATCGATAATGAAATAATATGTAATGAAAAATATAAATAGATGAAGATCTTGTGACATCTTAACCCACATTCGTCTGTTTCAAAAAAGTAGACCCTAAACTCTAATAACTTAACTAATAGACTTAACTAATAACACTACTTACTGTATACATGTAAATATGTACCTACTTATATACATATTTTTACATTAGATACAATGATATTCAGAGAAGATGATACCTATATCAAGAAACGTGATCTTACTAAGTGAATTTAAGACATTTCACACATACTTGTACTCTACTTTAAAATATTATTTACCGCAAATACTCCAAAAATTCATGCACACAAGTATAGAAAAAATTGTCCAACCCTCAATATAGTGAACAAAAATTATTCAGACATTGCTTCGGTGGTGAGCGATGCCGGGGCCGACAAGGCAGGCAGCAGATAAATGAAGAGCTGACGATGACTGTGAAGATGGTACACAGATGTTGTTTTATAATTGATTGTCCATTAAATATTAGATTTGTCTGTGATAGAATCTCGTAAACAACAATTGGGATGTTACAAACATTTCAGTACAGAACATAGGTACTAAAATTTATTATTATTATTTGTAGTAAATATTATGGAATATTGTTCATAATATTCCAGATTTAACACCATAACACCTCAACTCCATCTAACATGTCAGTACAGCACGAACACAAATTTCAATATTATGATTCAATTTTATGAAAAAATTTGATCCTTATATGAACAAAGGGTGATAACGCTTGGTGCTCAGCCGCTTTCTAGTAAAGGACTTTGCGTGACAATGTACTACAAAAAATATATTAAACTCATACAAGTAAAGAAATGTTATTGGTTGTAATAATTATTAAATAATGCCATTACAACACATCTTTTAATCGGCAAGTAACATTAATTAGAGTGAAATGAACGGAGTAATACACAGTTTTATAGCCACCGCGCCAGATGACCTTTACTTTACGAGATAAATATAAACGCGATTATAAGTATATTAAAACGTATGTCGATAATTATTATTAACTGGTCTCGTAATTAATTGATAGGTGTACCGTGATACTCACGGTATGATTATGTAGCGCAAAGTGAAATACGGTATTATTAAAAACTTACGAAAAGAATTGAGAGCCGAAGCCCTTGGGCCGATGACATCTGCGGAGGATCCAGTGTTGTAGCATACCTTGGAAAAGGTTCATGTCCATCAGTGGAATGGTAAGGCTGAGGTAATGATGATGAAAGAAATTGTACAAATTTAATACGTTCAGATCATTAATAAGTTAAGAGTGGCTGAATCATTTGTCCTATAGGCCAGTGAACAAGTGTTTCAGTTTCTGCTGCTAAGCACCAAAAAGCATCGGTAGGTAGCATCTATGCGGTATTTAAAGATACTAGGACTTTTGAAGAATTGCCTACGAATACAAAATGTGCATACGAATGGTCAGTATAAAAAAGATCTTATCTCTAAGGAAGTGTACCGATAGAACCTAATGTAAGGATATCATTAAGTTTATAAAATAATAAAAAAATATCAGCCTGTTAAATAGGTATGTAGCATTCAATAATGTGTGATCACCATTATCTATGTATCTTCTATAAAATAGTAGAATCCAAATATATTCCTGTATTTTCAGAAGAGCTAGTTGCGTCTTGAAAATTCATGTTTTAGATATCCGAAAATATCTCTTGGTATCATTCTGTCAGATGATGATCACATGATGTGACGTCATTTATCTCAAGTAACTATTAATTACTACTTAATAGGAATATGCGAAGCCTGAACATGTCCTACTTATAATGAAACGTCACATCGTCGGTACAGGTAAATAATCACCAGTAAATTGTATATTCCGAATGTTTTATAAACTACCATTTATAATTCGTGAAAATTTTTAAATTTTGAAATATTTTCACGTTTTCTTGTTACGAGGATAGAGCTAGGTGAGCTTGACAGGATATCCTCATGATCACGATGCGGGTCTCTTCTCAGAATGTGAAGGGTTACGAGCACCGGTTGATAATGAAACAAACTCCCAATTTTGTAAGCGTGTAGAATAAACCGTTGTTCATATTTAACATTCGTTAATTTGTGCTTTATATTAAGAATTGTAGAGTGTACGTTTTGATGCGATTTTCACATTTGATGTAGCGAGTGTGACATCTGTCAGGTATGACGGGAACAGCGCTATATGAGATATGGTAGGTACGACAGAAATATATTTTTGCTTCCAGGCCGTATCATAGTGTTATAAAATTATTTAAATAAATATTACAATATATTAATTTCTTTAGGACGCATTCTACTTTTGTAGAATACGCTATTAAAATTTTCAAACACTTCTAGTGGTACAATATCTATGTACGAAGACGCCTATATAACTTTTCAAATTTTATGTCTTATTATATACGAGTATATGGTAAAGATGAAACTTGTAGAGCAAAAGATCATCAACAATTTTAAAAAAGATATTTAAATGAAATGTTATTGTTGTAATCAATTGGCTTCGTATTCTTATTTTTTTAACGGATTTATTGTAATATTTCTGCGTGAAAACGATACCGTGAAAAAACAAGCTGACAAAAATATAGAACTGGTATTTAAAACTGTTATTTTTGTTGGAAAATAGGTATATTTACTTAATCATTTCATCATCATCATGTAGTTATTGTTTAAAGTTGGACAACCACTAAATATTTGTAAACTACGTCAATATAAACGAGTGATAAATTAAAAATAAATATTTTTGAAAAAGCCTACGATTTAATTTTTAATTTAAAAAATCATGGGCTTAATACAAATATAAAATATTACCTATATTTTATCATGAAAACTTCATCACGTAATACCTAATCACTAAGTGGAGATCAAACAGATTAATCATTCCTAATAGGTATGGTTAAATATTTAAAATAATAATCTAAATCTTACAACAACGACAAACGACTTTTTAATAACATAATTGTTGAAACCAACATTCCTAGGTACTTAAGTAGGTATATATATAACTTAAATATTAAGATCACAACGCATTCCATTTTTGGGAATCTATTTTTACTTAGAAATCAACTAAACCTAATAAGCAACAATTCATATTAAAATTGATAGCCTCGTAATAATTAACGTATAGGTATATCTATAATATGAAAGTGATGGTAACTATAGAGCATACCTTTTTCCATTCCTCCGTCGCCGTTTGGTCGCGTACACGGTGCCGAGCTGGCTGGCGTGCGGCTGCGGCGGCCGGAGTAGGCTCGGATCCACGCTCTCCAGTGTGTACCCAGCCTGACCCCAGCCGCACAGCAGTTTCGACTCTGTGGCTATCTTGACGGCCTGACCGACCCGTGACGACAACGTCCCTCAACCGGACACGAACTCGGTTACGCTCAACTCGTACCGCCGGTGGTTTAACGGCATCGTTGTTAAATTTACGCGTTAACAAAACACGTTAATCCAACTAACGCACTCCGTTCAATGTTGGTGGACATCGTCCGTACAATGTTTGTTTAAATATTTAATTTGCATATAAACATACACACTGGAATATTCAAATTATCTATATGCACTGGTTTCCAAGCATTTTTATTTGTTATTACTGTTGAATATTTCATACGGATATTTAAAACGGATGTGTTAAAAAACTTAGGTCTTATTTTAAATCAGTTTGCGAGACACTGTTAGAATATTCCGATTCTAGTCAACACAAAGTCGTGATTGTTCTTTTTTCAATTTTTAAAACACAATTTAGAACATAATAATGTAACACTTAACAGAAATGTTGGAATAAATCTTTACTATTTACCTAATTCATAATAGTTATAATTTTTTTATATTTTTTAATTTTAATATTTTCTGATTAATATTTTGTTCTTTATTATTAACATAGCAATCACATTGATTTATAGTTCGTTGTATAATTTATAACGTTTTAATGTTTTATTAATTTGGAAACTCCGATGTTCTCTGACCTCGATTTTGGCGTTGTTATAGGTACTACTAATTGATTCCTTATTATTGCTGTTACAATTGGACGCTTAGCAATAATTATTTCTGTAATTATCTTTATCACTATATTTGGTGAATATTTGTTATATTGTGTTTTCAATTGTTTTTTTATCAGTCTCCGGTTTTCTGAAATTTCTTATTTATCTTAGCTTCATTTAAGTCTTTTTTTGATCTGTAATTCAAAATGATAAATATTCTGTTTTCAAATTACTATTCTTTTATTATTATAGGTACCTAGGTATTTCATTTATCACTCAGTACATTTTAAGTTCGAATTACACTTCATACATTGCTTTCTTAATTAACTTTATACACATACCTGCATTTATATACATATTATGTTATATTATATCCAAATTATTATTAATTGGAAGAAACACTTGAGCCACTTATTTATTTATATACAGTATCTATTTATTATACTGGTATTTATACTAACGCTATGGAAGAGGTTGCAGTTAATTTATATTTCATGCCGCACTGTATATACGTTGTAGTGTCAAATTGTTAGTGTTTTAGCACTGATTCATCGTCACTGCACCGTTCGCACTGCACTTAGCGGATGCACACAGATATTGTCAATAAACACACAACACACTTAGTACGTTAACACGAAACACACTTTTTCAATGCATATTCGGCGGCGGTTCATTTGTTTATTTCACGTGTTGTTTTGAGGTTAAGTTGGGACATGCGGCGCCACTGGCGAGCGCGCGAAGTGGTTTGGCGGCTTGCCTTCAAAGACCCCTGAGAGAGAGGGCGGGGCTCTTTTCGACCACGCCCCCCTCTCGAAACCCGCCAATGAACAGCGTCCGGCTCGATCCAAGCGCATCGGGGACGTACTGAGTGACGTATATATTTATTTTCCGAAACAATTGTGCGATTTCTTTTGCGCGTTTTGTTTTGTTAGTTGCTGATATTTTTTTGTTTTTTTTTTATTTGTGTGTAGAGAATCGTATCGCCTTCATTTAGCTTCTGAAATACCAGTTGCCAGGTTGACGTTCGAGAATTAATATTTTTAAGTAAGTAAGACGTTTCTGACTGATTCTTTTATTTGTCGAGTCTCGGGAATTTCAGTTATTATTGTTATTGTTATGCGTTTATTAACACGTTTCAGTTGGATTTTTATAATTGTTTGTTATAATAATTCCAACAATCTCATTTTTATTGTGTGTAGAGGGCTGATTTAAGCTACTCAGGTCACGTGACCCTGATTAATTTTGTTTGTGCTAACAGTCCTTGTGTTGATTGAATTTAGTAGCAATAAAAAATTCAAGGTCGCTCGTTACCTATCTAACCTAGCTGAAGGTTACATAGTTTCGTCTTAAGGTGACCCCAAATACAGTAATACAAAATAAAGCAATTAATTTTCAAACGAGCATAACGTAAACATTTCTTTTTAACAGCTGTTTTATGTGTACGATTTATTACAAGGCTTTAATCAATGAAAATATCTTACATTAAATGAAATTCAAAGAGTTCCATAAAAAAGAAAGAACTCGGTATATATATATACCTAATTATATATAATATAATATATAATCTAATTGTAAATTTTTAACTTTCCTTTATGTAGGTAAAACTATATAGGCAGGTAGGTACATACTATAGTTAGGTAACTATATTTTTGGTTTAATAAAAAAAATATTACAAAAGAAAACTCACCGCGAGTCCGTCCCACGTTACCACAGTGACGTCACAACATGGCCGCCGGGCGAGGGAGAGTTTTCGCATTTTCCCCTCGGCCGGCGACGCGGATGGACGGGACGCTAGCCCCCCGTATCCCTTACTGCCCCTGCGATATTCGGGTAGCACATGGCTATCTTTAATCTATGAAAATAGCTATCTACGTATCACTTAAACGCGAACATTAAGTAACATTAGATCTCAATAAGGGATTTGCGGTGATGGTGTAGGTACCTAATAATCTTAATTATTATTATTACAGGGCGCGGTGGCGCTCTGTGGGGGAGGCCCATGTCCAGCAGTGGACTGAGATAGGCTGATGATCATGATAATTATTATTTATTAATACGTTGTCATCACACTCAACTAATTGTTTCAGTATTAAATATGGGTGTCTTCCTTAGAAATAAATTAGGTTCCAATGTTTACCACGCTGATCAAGTATCCAAACTGTTTTACTAGTAGCTAAACCATTATTAACATTATATTCAATATTTAGGTACAATATTATTTAGAAAACATATTTTATGCTTACGAAGGTGATTGACTGTCGATTTTTTCTAATAACAGTGGTAGATACGCATAGTTGCGCCAAGCCGCTGCGAAAGCTTTTGCATAGGACATTATCAGCATTTTCGTTAAACTTTGTCGATAATCTTAAACACAATCCTTAAAGCACGCCGGTTTAAGAATTATGACCACTAGCACCTATTCGAGGAAAGGTGCATGCACACACTCTGTGGGGGTGGCCTATGCCCAGCAGTGGACTGAGATAGGCTAGTCTGATGATGATGATGAACAGGACTTGAAGAGGTTGTAACAAACTGAAATAATATTTTAATCTATATAAATTTTATGTACCTATGTATTTACGTAGAAACGTATTATTTTAGATATTATCTAAGTTTGTCTCTGTCATAAAAGAAAATATTAAAAATATTTCTGGGAGCCATTTAGCGGCGAGCGACCCAAAGGTTACTGCCGTTAAGCAGCAACGCGATATTGTTCATAATGACGGAGTCGCCGCACCAATAAAATAGCAGTACCATCTCCATACACGTAACGAAAGCGTAAGACTAGTTCAAAACATCATTAGTCACTCATTTAATCTGTAAACATGTCCCAACTCAGAACGTATATAGGTAATGATACCAGCGTTAGTACAAGCGTTACGTTAGTTTCATACGCGATTAACGCAGCCAATAACGCTGTAAAACGGTACTTAAACAAAGAGAGCGAGCAACGACAGGCCGTCACACTAGTGCACTATAAACGTTATGATTTACATCCCCACCACGGCGGCATCCCTTCGTAAATCACAAGCGAATTGCCCAAACTCACGCATTTTACGAATGTCTACTCTGATTGTGCGTTCGGTGTACGGGCGAGGAGGACAGCGGGCGCGGGAAGCGGAGAGTGGGAAGCGGAGAGCTGGAAGCGGAGAGCTGGAAGCGGAGAGCGGGAAGCGGAGAGCGGGAAGCGGAGAGCGGGAAGCGGAGAGCGGGAAGCGTAGAGCGGGAAGAGGAGAGCGGGAAGCGGAGAGCGGGAAGCGGAGAGCGAGAAGCGTGGGATTCCAAGTAGCTTAAATTACAATAACATATGAAAAAGCTTTAATATAGCTATTTATATATATAAATTTGATTGATGAATGTGGAGGAGGCGCGGCAGGTCTGTAAGGATAGAGCTATTTGGCACTCGGTGCTCTCTGCCTACTCCGCAAGGAACCCGGCGTGATGATATGTATGTATGTATGTATGTAAATTTGATATCCAATTTGTTTATTTGCAATTTTTTTATCGTGACTAACCGTACCATAACCGTTGACTGTTTAGTTCGTTTAGGTCGTGTTAGTTGCAAGGACCACTACCGATCGGGAGGTCCTGCATTCAAATCAGGGGTCGTGCAGTAATGGGTATTTCTAACTTAGTTTATTTAGTATTGGCTCGGAGGCTAGAAATGTGCCCGGTGCATGGCAATAGACCCACCACCTATTCCATAGTGGGACGTAAACGTAACTGGTAAAACGTGGTGGTGTAGGTACTACACTCCTCTGCGTACCTCTTCGGGGATTACAGGTGATATTATATTTTTTCATCATTCATTTATAATAATATTATAGATAATATAAAATATTTATCTTCCACGCCAGGTCTCTTCGCTTAGAGCACGCGTCGCGTAGTAAAATTTTAGGGACAAGTGTCCATAAAAGCTATATTATTTTTGTTTTATTGTTTGAATGTCGCATAAAAATTATTTCTAGTTAGCGTATGACGTCACATTTTTTAAAATAAAATAACTCGGCTGGCTTATAACGACGGCTATTTGGTTTTTAATTTGTGCGAGGTGATATTACTCGGGCAAGCCCTTAATTAAGCAAATACGGTGCCAACTACATTTTATATTATGTTATTTTTTCCAACTACCCACTGACCGATAAACTCAGCAGTTATGTGAGGACTTTGTTTTTATATTTTCTAGAGACTTACTGAAAAGCAGCCGCAAATTAGCAAACGATAAAGTGAAGTTGTTTTTTATTTTTCTAGATACTTTCAAAGAGCTCCAGCATTTTATCGAACGGTTTAAATTGAGATCATCTATTACCATTCAAGCACTGTACAATACGACATTGTACAATACAATACGGCTTCTTGAGACCATAAGATACTATATTTGCCAAAGCGAGCAAAGGATTCTTATAAATCTTCACAAAAATATGTCATCTTTTTATCTATCTTTGTCCCAAATTACACCTTATCCTTACACCTGACCCTTACATTCTACCCTTATACCCTTACGCCTGACCCTTGCATTTTACCCTTATACCATACTCTTACACCTTATCCTTATACCTTGCCCTTATATCTCACCTACTACAGGTTCCTGCAAAAATCTCGCATTACCCAATTGAGTGTTGCCAATTAACATTAAACAAGCAATAGTCCTATTAACAATTTATACTGATTGGTAATGGCATCCCTAGTCCACTAGATTAACTGTTCAGTTCAAGTTCACTACTGCATGCCTCTGTACTGCTCTATCCGTTAAAAAAACTTAAACACTGAATAGTATAAGTAGATACCTACCTGTAGAGATAAAACTGATATTCAATTATAGTTCTTATGAAAATAATTACTAAGCAGTGTTTACCTTCTAAACCACAATCGCAGTATAACTTTCGGTATGCGTATTTGTATTGCTACAGATCAGAGTTTGCATTCTTGGGTATAATCTGAAATACTGTAGGCAGTAGGACATAAAACACATTTATTATAATATATTTACAATATCGTCATCGTCATTACCAACTCTTTTACTGTCCCACTGCTGGACAGTGGACAGGGACCAAAAGGAAGACATTCCGGCCAAGGGGAGGTTGGCAGGCGACATGCGCTTTATAAAACATTATGGATAAATCTATTCTGTACCAGGTTTCTTCACGTTGTTTATTTTCACCGTTACAAATGATATTTCATCTTAAAACACGCAACTTTATAAATGAAACCACCCCAGACTTGGAACTCTTGGACCGTGAAACTGTTTTTAAAGCACAAGGCTATTACTGCAAGCAAGTAGGTATTATCATTGTAAAGTCTGCATGAAGTCGAATTTTAAAACAAACTGTACGCTATGAATCCCGAACCTCCTTTATCAGTAGATATGTAGGTATACCTACGTACGGGGCAAATTTTTCTTTAATAAAATTTCATAAAATATATTTACTACAAAAATTAAATTTACAAACCGCGTATGTTGCAGTGATAAAGTAAAAGTATTAAAACGCTTCTGTGATGAATTTGGTAATATACTTACTGTAAACTTTGAATCAAGTAACGACATCTAACGGTGAATACAAAAACTAATTTCATTTAAACTGCGCCAGCTAAGGACTGTGGGGCATTGAAAGCTTCTCCAAGGTTCGGTTTAGGGAAATCAATACAATCTTTGCGAGGACGCCCTTGTGTTAGTGACATAATAAAAAAAAATACTTTAAATATTTATGTGCGTAATTTTGCACATATTAGGTACAAATATTATGATTGATAGCTGCGCTCGAATAGCGGTCTTTGTCAGAGACGTAATTCTTTGCGCAAATGCTGGAACGGTTCAGGCTACTAGAGTTAATCTCAGCGACAATGTGGTATGTAGAGTGCCCTGTTGGTTGGTTGGTAGTGGCTAGTGAAGCTGGCTGCTAAATTGGTTGTGAATTCGACTCCCGTGCATGACAAACATTTGGATGACTTGCATGATTATTTTTTCTGTGTCTTGTTTTAAACCTGTATGTATATGCACCAGTGTGTTTAAATAACATAACGTCGCGCCTGTAATCCCCGAAGAGGCAGACAGAGAAGTGTAGTATATTTTTACGTTGCATTGGTTACGATATACCTACCTACGTCACATCGCGGAATAGGTGGTGACCGTTTTGCCATATACCGGTCTCAAATCCAGACTACAAACCACTACTAGAAATTTTAAGTAGAAAATTCAAAGTTAAGAAATTTAAAGAACTCACGACTTCTGGATTAGCAATCCAGCTTACAACCATTCAACCATCGGGTCGCTAGTAGAGTAGTTACGCTATTTATATGTAGTTTATCGGCGGTCTGAATACTTGCACATTCTTAGCATAGTTTGAGATCATATGGTTTTGTATAAATTGTAATCAGCCATTATAGAGATTTATATGCTTCTCAGAAATGCAGGTATTAAATGCAGGTACTTACGTGTAAATGCTACAATTCGGTCAAAAATTTTTGTTTGACTTAATCGAAATCTTATTATTTTTACATCCTTTTTATGATCAGATAATTCAATGTTAATATAATACACAG
>DWTO01000193.1:0-25044 GCA_018244755.1 Jemadia pseudognetus
AGTAACTGGTGAAACGTGGGAGTGGTTCTACATTCCTCTGCCTACCTCTTCGGGGATTACAGGCGTGAAGTTACTTTATTTTTTTTTTACAAAAGTTAATTTATGACAAAGCTTTTTTTGTGAGGATTTAGCAGAAATTCACTAACAATACAGATAGCAGGTAACTCCCCATAACTAGTGAACTTCTGTGTAGGTGAACTTTTTTCATTAATATTGACAAACATCTTGATATATCTCCACACATGCCCATCTGATCTCAAACTAAGCGAAACTAGTGCTATGGTAATCTAAGGTGAAATTTTAAAAAAATGCAATAATGCATATAAGTACATGATATAGTGTAACAATTTGCTTTTAATTTATCCAATTAAATAAAAGATTAATAATAAGTGTTATGTTTAGAATCTTTAGATCATCAGCTATAGTATATAAAGGAGAAACGATGAGATAATTACTATTGACAGTGAAGGTGGCCTGGCAGCTGTCTTCACCAAGTTCATTGGACACTTTGCAGGTGTACTGTCCGGACAACTCGGCGGTCACCTCCTTCAGGATCAGCTTGTGCGAGCTGCCGTTGTCCACGCGCGTGTAGATTGACTTCTTCTCTGTTATTTCCACATCCCCCAAATACCTGGATGACAAAAAATTAGGCTTAAGACAAGGTAGATTAAAATTAGGCTTTGATTTGGACCGATTGTTTAAAGATAGATATATCTGGCTTTCTTTATTATCTGTGTACACCTTAAGGGATCTGGGGTTACGATATAATAATATATATCATTTTACAATAGTTTAAAATCTATTCATGTAATTGGATTACCTATTAATCAACAGTGGTTAGAATCACTATATTAGTACGTGATGGTGTGACATACCACTTAACGCTGGGCTCGGGGTAGGCGTCCACATCGACGGTGAACTCCACGTTGACGTCGCCCTCGCTGGCCGTCGTGTCGCGCAGCCGCTGCGTGAAGGCGGGGCCGCGCCGCACGCGCAGCGCGCACGCGTCGGTCGCCGCACCGTGCACGTTGCGCACCTGCGTGCACACACGCACACATACATACAGACATTAATCAACAACACGTGACCCTTGTTGGTCGAGTGGTTAGAACTGTTGATCTAGAAATGCTGGGTTACAATAGAATTGAGATCTTAATAACTTGGATTGTAATTTAGATTTTCAAGTTGAAATTAAATATATGTATATGTACGTATAGAATATCTCACCTCACAAGAGTACTCTCCTGAGTCAGCTCGTGCAGCTGACGTGATCACCAGTGAATAAGCTTCCCCTGAAGACGAAATCTTCACGGTGGAGCATTCGGTCAGTTCCTGTTTGTTTTTAAACCTGTAGCAAAAATAAATATCACTTTCATATTCAACGTCTGCTTTCATCATCATCAGCCGAAAATTGTTTAACTGCTGACAAACTGACAATTATTAATAATGCAACGCTATTACAGTCGTATTTTATTGGGTATCAAATGTTGAAATCGTCTTGTAATGATATACAATACAGCAGGAATGCTTACTCATCGACTGATAATATCTCGGTGAAGTGACGCGAAGACCAACTGACTTGACTTGAAGATCTGCCGTTTTTTTTATTTTATGATTGTATCGACTATAGAAGAAACGTATGGCTATGGTTGTATGGGAGAATTAGTTGAAATACCATTTGACCGTCGGCGCCGGCTCGGACTCTGTCTGTAACTCGAACGTGACTGTCTCCTTCTCGAGGCACTCCTTGCTGCCGCCCAGCTTCTTGATGATCTTGGGTGCGGAGGTCACGTGCCATTGCCAGAAGTCCGAACATTGGTTCACCTCGTTTCTGAGGAAAACGAGGAAGTAGAGAATCATCGTGCAGAACTCTTCAGATAATTCCTCACTGGTACTCACATAATTATATCACCATGGAGAATTGGCGAACAAATTAAAAATAAAAAGTGTTCCAAACTATCCAAATGAATTAGAAGTTCAGTATATCATCGTATCATACAGCAAATTAGAGCGTCGTACAAATATTTCAATACTAGTTTTGTTCGATAAATTAATTATACCAAATATCACTTGACGTATAATTAAATTTTTTGCGTTACTACTATCTTTATCTCTTTATCCTCTTTATTAATCTTCAACATTATCTCTCAGTATCCGTATTTTTTTTAAATTTCGAACATAAAATTAAAAACCCTCTTTCATCCACCGATCCCAAAAACAATATAAAACATTTACTTGGCCACAACCGAGTACGAGCCCGTGTCGGTAAGTTTGGCGTCCTTGATGGTGATCTTGTATATTTCCTCAGTTTCCTTGACGATTGTGATCTTCTCCGAAGACTTGATCTCCACGCCGTCCTTGTAGAATGTCACTTCGGGGGTGGGAGCGCCCTCGATCTCGATGGTGACGGTGTGAGTGTCGCCGACCTGCGACAAAACGTAACTAGAATTAGCAGGAAAACTTGTTCCTTGACTCAGTTATGTAGCATGGTGGGGTGAAAACCTATTAATATAGCCTAAAGTAGTCTCTATCAAATTGAAGCTACTGAGGGATTTAAACGAAATAATAAAAGTTCTATAATTGTCTGTTCATATTTGTATCGTATCACGCTATCGACGCACAAAAATGCAGTTTTCGAAAACGTAGAATTACTTATTAGACCGAAAAAAGTGTCATAACAAACCCTTCGTTTTTTATTTTTGCCAAAACTATTCAGTTCAACAACATTTTCAGGCACTAAAACTGTTGATAAAGTTGGATTGCAGTTATATGTTGATTGAATTACTTACCGTGCAAGTCTGATTCTCCACCTTCCTCTTGATCTTGGGGGCGGCTTTGACGACCAAGTGCATGGTGGTGGTGTCCTCGCCCAGCTCGTTGGTGGCCACCACCTTGTACTCGCCCGCGTCCGCGGCGCCCACGTTCTTGATCACCAGCGACATGCTCTCCTCGTCTTCGTACAGGAACCTGGCTCACCATGTTTGGACACGTTTAATTTTAAATCTACCTCAGTAATTACTTCTTTTATCATTAACCATCAGCCTGTCTCAGTCCACTAATGGACGTAGGCCTCTCAATGGGGAGTTTGGACCACAATCCCCCACCCCCACGTCTTCCATGCAAACTGGGAGGGGCACAATTTTATTACAGTGTAATAATACTTTGCATCCGTTTCGTTCGTTAGATATCCTTTGTCCGTTATACGAACTATTAAAGCTGTTACAAAATGACTCCATTTAAGATTAGTTTTTGTAGTCGATTGATAATATTCCGATCACTGTCTCTGAAGGTAAAACAGGGTAAAAATCTAAAAAGATGTACATTCAATTTTTTATATACAACTATTCAAGCGAGTATAATTATTTAGTTATATATAATAGATATGACTGGTGTTTGCTCATTTTCGTGCCAAAGTCACATTATTAATGACTTCACCCACTGTAACGATTACATCTCATTAAATCGAGCGCCGCGTGGTATCCCTTGGATTTTCTCTCAGCTAATGCACCGATGGGTATATAAAGTCGTTGAAATAAATAATTGAATAAAATGATACCTTTATTCTTGTGCCATTTCAAAACTATGTTCTGTATCGTATAAAGGTTAATTTACCCGTAATGTTTTTCAAAATTGGAATTTTGCAATTTTATATGTAACTTTTTTTAAACACGAACCGGTGTAAAAAGCGGTTAGAAGTTGTCTACTTACTTGTGCCTGGTATCCGCCTTTATGACCTCCCCGTCGTGCTCGAACACGATGTTAGGCCTGGGGTAGCCCTTGCACGTGAGCTCCAGCATGGCGGAGCCGCCCGCAGACACTATGGCTTCCTTGTGCTCGATCACCAACGTCGGCTTCTCCGGCTCGCGGTGAAGTTCGTGGACCGCACCTTTGGAGAAGTATTCCCTTACGTCGAGACTCCATTTTGGTTGACGCAATTCATAAATTGCCCGTTAATAAGGCGATGTGGAGATTTGTTTAGTATAATCAGCGTCGTAAAAAAAGGTCTACGTTACGGTTAAACGAACAAGCAAAATTTTTCGATCGAAATTTGTTGCAGGTTAAATAGTTTCAGCGATTATTAGTTAGATGTTATTGCACCTTCAAGGTGTGGCCTATCACATTTTGGATTTGAATCTGTGTGTATGGATTTACACCGACCTTGTACAGTCAGCTCCGCTGAGCAGGATATGTTGCCAGTGCTGGTCTTCGCGACGCAGGTGTACAGCCCAGCGTCCTCGGGCTTCACGTGCTGGAACACCAGCGCCAGGGAGTCCTCATCGTCGCCAAGCAGGACCTGAACATGAGACAATATTTTATTTCTCAGTATTTTATTAGTTACGCTACTTGTTTATTGATATTTCTAGTCAAGAGCAAAGCAGTAAATTTTAATGTTACCTTGAATCTCTCCTCTGGGTCGAAGGGCTGTCCATCGCGCTTCCAAGCGAAGGTCGGCTTCTCGCCCTTGGCCAACAGACCCTCGCCACCGGGCGGCAGCTCGAAGAAGATATTTTTGTCATCTAGATCAGACAGATAAAACTGTTATACCTGGTTGGTTAAATTTAGTTTAGTTACTCAATAAATTTCAGTTTAAAAATAATGTACGCTTATTTACGTTACGTTATGAGAATAACTGGAATGTTACTTTATGTCGGTTCAAATTTTTTTTTATATTTTACCTACACGTAAATTTGTGCATGTTGAACAATAAGAAAAGAAAACTATTTTCCGCCCTAAAATACACCTACGTAATAATAGAAATTGTTATTACATATTGTAAGTGCACACGAACAATCCAATTCAACAAAAACATATTACACATACGTACAATGTAATTAAATATTGTAATATGTTACACTCAAAAACATAAAAGTTATCTTTTTGGAGTTTGCTCTGACTATAATTTTTTTTGTATTGACACCACATTTTGTCACTTTGATGTTATCTATTATGCGGTACGCCGTTTTAAAAAATCCTTCGTATATTTTTTTTACTGTCAACTTCAGACATAAATTAATGAATCGGATTAAATCCTAAATAAATAAAAAATAATTACCTGAGTTCATTATGAAAAATACCCGCCTATACCTATTTGGTTTTTTATAAGAATGATAGCAAACACTGTCTACATATTACACACCCGATATATTCGGTGTGCAATATAAACTTCGGGCACTGTTCCTCACTGTGTTTATAGGTCACGATGCGCTAACGGCCGCAAGTAACCATTGTAGCAATTATTGTGTGTGAAATTTTTAGCGACGTCTGGACGGCGTCCAATGTTTGTTTATGACGAGCGGCCACTATAAATATCCGCCGCTAAAATTACGTTGAACTTGTTGATTCCGAATGCCTATTACGTAAAGTGGAATTAGGTTCGGTCAATTCTTTACTGACAATGTTGCAACTTGCTTATTTGTCGTATGTCTGTCATGGTGCAACAACAGAGAGTATACTTACAAGTTATGGTTATTGGAATGCAGTGTAACAAGAAATTTAAACTTTTAAAATAAAACGAGCAGGCAGAAGTCACGTTGAAAACAATTTACAAGAGATTATATTACAAGAGAAATGCGAATATTATATAAAATTTGTGTGTGGAATAAGAATCATAGATAAATAAGGTAAGAAATGAATACTCCATTGGAAGTTTGAAAGTACAGCCAACGACGGGAAAAGTAAAAAGAATATTTATGAGTAGTTTGGACATGTTACAAGAGCGGATTAAAATCAGATGATAAAGTGTAATGGACCTGAATATAAATAAAATAGAGATCAATTAAAACAGTTTAATTGCGTAAAAGATGCAATTATTAAGAAAATAGATATTGAAATAATAGATAAAGGGGGTAAGGAAAGGGTAAAATATTTTACAAAACGCTTACGCTAAGATAAATACAATAGCTTGTTTTATAGAGTAGCTAATGTAAAATTACTTAGGATTAAATAAAGCCAAATAAGAATTTGTTAGACGATGGTAAGACACTGACCGACAACGGTAACAGTGGCTTCAGTGGTGACTTCGCCGTAGATGTTGGTGGCGGTGCAGGAGTAGCGGCCGGCGTCGCCCGCCGCGACGTCGGCTATGACCAGTTCGTAGCAGCCGCGCGACGCGCGCGTGCGGACGATGGACACGCGCTCGCCCTCCGCGCTCGCCGTGATCTCCACGCCGTTCCGATAGCTGACATGACACCGATCACTCAGTTAGCTTATAAAAGCGTGGATGTTGTTGAAATTAAAAGCTTTGTAGATGTCACCGCTAGTGCAGAATCATTTTGAGATCAGCAATTATTCACTGTTTTAACACATTTGATATTATTGCGAATTTTAATGATGTATGCAACAAACAGATCGACGTAGATTTTTCGAATTAAAGCTATAAAAATAGTGTATTAAACTATTAACATAAAAATCTAGTTAGCAGAAATACATATAGCTGTGATTAGTTTCAGCTATTTAAATGCAATGTAAACTATGGCGAATGTTATCGCAATTACGACCTATTTAGCGATGTCAGTTTTCAAATAAATTTCATAGGAATGATTAAATGGCGTTTTAGGGCATGCGAAGTCTGCCAAATGTGCTGACGAGCATGGCAAACTACCATTACTTTTGCCACTCTTATGCCGTACTCGTCTTCAACGGTGTAATGATAAAATGATCAATGATGAATCATTATTTGACCAACACGTATAAATTTATATTATCGATTGAACTTTATACTTACAATTTAACGTCAGGATTAGGCTCGCCCTTCACTCTAACCATGAAACGCAAGTATGTGTTAAGCAAGATCTCAGTATCCTTCAGCGCCACCAGGAAGTACGGTGCGTTCAATGCGTTCTTCTGCTTTCTTTCTTCTGGAGTCACTATAATTTGTAATAAATAAAAATTAGAGGGGTTCAATAAATAGAAAATATTCTTAAATGAAATAGAAATGAATTTAACGTGTAATACCCAATGAAAATGTTTATTAGTCACTTTAACGTACTTAAAATGTTCGTTGTTATGTTTTTATTTTTCTTCATAAATACAAATACTTTGAACAATGTAAATATTTCATAAACTCTCTTAGTTCTAAATAAATATAGTCACATAAATATTCTACGAACTTACATAATCTGATGTACGTATATCTAAGTAAAAGCTACAAAGACATGCTATTTTTAATTCTACGACACGTGTTTGAGCAGACAAATACAGGAAAATTATACATTGGACAGTAGACGAAAGAGCTACGGTTAACCGCGATACAATGCCTTAATCTGATGATGACGGACATGCAAGCTCACAACTAACGGGGACAATGTTTATACGTTCAAAATGTAAGGTAACAATAAATTGAGTGATCTGTAAAATAAAACTATCATTAAGTGCATCTCGGATGAAGGCTAATTGAAAATTCATATTACGTATAATTGGTCTGATACCTTTAAAATTACCTTGTGGTAATAATGGATTTCAGTTCGATATCGTTAAAAAATTAACTGTCATAAAACAACCACAATTTGGTCCAATGTAAATTATAATTAGCCAAATCAATTTGCCCAAATCCTTGAAGCAATAGTGCAATGTGACTCACGCTCGTGTACGACTAACTGCGCGGTGCAGTGGGCATTCCCTTTCACGTTTTCGGCTCGCGCCGTGTACGTTCCCGTGTCATCCTCCCTACAGTGCAGCACTTCCAGTTTGTGGATCCCGTTTTGCGCTACGATGTTCACTCGGTCCATCAGCCTGTCGGTCAACGGCTTGTTGTCCTTCAGCCAGGTGACCTTCACCGGCTCGGTGGTGTCGAGCAGCTCGCATTCGAAGGACGCATTATCACCAGCTGAGGATTCAAAGCATTGTTACAGGAGGATCCGTACGGAAATTTCGAAGCGATTATCAGGCATCATTTACCAGACGCCGATGGTAATTTTGCATAATGATATGGATAATTTTTCACGTGTCTTATCAACGATTTCAATTGAATTTCGCAGCTAGTGATGTACCGAATATGAAATGATTGCTCTGAACGAATATTGCTGTGGAACCGTACGAATCCTCAATGAAAGAAAGGATAAACAACGAAGCCTTATTAGAAAAATGTGTTGTGTATGTTAGTTAACTAGAAGCATATGTACAAGCACTAAGTGTAACTACTTCTATCACGATTTATTTGCTACTCTACACACGCAGTTGTACTTACGCTCGATGTTTTGGCCTTCAAGAGTTTTTGTGAACACAGGTTTCCCTTCCGAAGACTCCGTCCTGTTATATGACTTTTTCGATATAATATCTTCAGAAACGGAACCGTTCATGATTTTAGAGTATTTGCTGTCCGAAATGGATTCACCGTTTCTGGAACGTTCGTAGCTCGACTCTTTCTTAGCTACGCTCTCAACGTTATTGCCTTCGTAACTCGCATCGATACTGAGTCTAGTAGATCGACCGTTCTTAGAATCACGACGATATTTTGAGGCAATGCTATCGATTTTACTGACGGAGTCATTACCATCGTAGCTAGTTTCCATATTGTATGTCGTGGAGCGACCTTCGACCTTGCTCTCAATGTTATTGTTGAGTCCATATTTGGATGCGATGCTGTCGATTTTACTAGCTCCATCATACGACGACTCAATCGCATATTTCGAGCCTTCTTTCGTATCCAAGGACGATTCGATTCCATATTTAGACCCTCCTTCAACGACAGAGCTAGAAGAGTACTTGGATTCATATCGAGAGCCGGCACCTCCTTCGATAGAGCTACTGGTCTCGTATTTAGCACTCTCTAAACGTGAGCCACTCTCTCGGCGAGAATACGAAGATGCGCCGGTGGTATCGTAAGAGGATGATTCATAGCGTCCGCCGCTAGATAATTTACGGCTACTACTGGAGTATTCTGCAAACAAAATATAAGCAGGTAAAGTTATTTTCCACTTTGGGGTATTGATAATTTAGAAACAGTCATTCAAAATGTATAAATGTATGCAGATACATGCCTCCAGAAACCCGTGTACTGCGGCTGTATCTCGACATTTCTTCGTCTTCAGTTCCCTCCGCGGTTACAGCTTGACTGTTAGTGGACACTTCTTCTTTTGTTTCCCTAGAAGTTACAGTTTGTCTGACTTCAGCACTTTGATCTTCAGATACCTCGGTAGCTGCAGTTTTGCCGTTACTTAAACTTTTTTCAGTTGTTGTTGTTGTTGATATGTGTGTAATTTGACCGTTCGTTAATTTTTCCCCTGTATCTTTGGGTTTTAAAGTATGAGCGTTGGATATTACTTTTTCCTCGGCTTTAGGAATCACAGTCTGAGCGCTATCGGTTTCTTTTGTAGTAACGTTTTCGGAGAATGAAGATGCAGAAGTTTGTGTTGATTCTTGTTGAGATGTCTGTTTTTGTGCAGTGGAAGTTTCGTACGCTTTCTGTTCAGCAATTTCAGCTGACGATGTCTCCTTCACACTAGTTGTGTGTTCAATTGAGGATATTTGTGATGTTTGCGTAGAGTAAGAAACTGATTCTTTTACTTGTTGAGCTGATTCGCTCGACTCCTTGTGAACTATGCCTTGACTTTGTTCAATAGAACCTTCTTCTTTGTATTGTGTTATTGACGATGATTCTTCGACAGATACCTTAGTCGATGTCGCTTGTACAACCGAATGACTTTCTTCTTCAATTCTTAGCTCTGCAGATTTAGTTTTTGCAGATGTAGAGATGTTTTCTTCATGAGAGGTCTCTTGAACAATTTGACTAGCTTCTTGCGAAGATTGCTCAATGGATAATTGAGCTGTTATTTTTTCAGAAGATATTTGAGATGATTGCCTAGATGTTTCTTTTTTTGATTGTTCTATAGATTCAGCTGCTTGCAAAATTACATCAGAGTTTTGTGCAGCTTTTTGTACGGTCTGCAAGTTTTCGCTAGCTGTAGTACTCTCGACTTGAGTCACAATCGATTTAGACTCTAAATCAGCTGTGACTTCGTTTGTAACAATACTACTAACAGTTGAACTAACTACCTCTTGTACTTCACTAACAGAAGAGATCTCTGTAGCGATATGATTTTGTTTGGAAACTTTGCTGGCAACTTGACTTTCTACTGAGGCCTTTCTTTTACCTTGAAGTACATGAAGAGATTCTTCTGTTGTAATTACTTCAGCCGCTTCTGCAGCCTCGACTCGTGATCGTTTTTCTTTTACTTCTTCACTTACATCGATCTGCACGCTTTCGACGTGTTCCCGTTTTTTCTTCTTCTCTTCTGGTTCCGGCGATTTATAATCTGGTTGCTCTTGTGGTAGAACTTGAAGATCGTCAGCTGCGTGTTCAGCTAAGGCAACTGGAAATATATTTTTTATGCATATAACAATGTTCATTCAATAGTTTGTGCACGTCTAACTGTATAATAGCATTACATACCAACGTCACTATCGTACTGCCCGATCTCCCTAAGCCAGGCGTTCTTTACGTGATCTCGGCGGGCTGTAAGGGTGATTGATAATGAAGGTGATTTTTGATGGAGCTCGAACTTTGCTGTGTTAGGATGATCAATTACTTCGACGTCAGGGATCTGGAAAGTTGAACGCAATTATTAAAGAAACAAATAATTTACTACAACGTTTTCAAATATTGCCCAATGTAACATGAAACAGGTCTACCTTAACAATATTTTTAAGAACGAAGACTGAGCGATCCTCGGAAATCCTCTTGACTTTGCAGATTAATATTCTTGCTTTGAACAGGAATAAGTATCTATCTTTTGTGGAATCTTCGTAATCGACGGTGAACCAGTCGTGGGTGAGCAGGCGACCAAGTTTGTAGATGTTCCCTCGGTAACCTTCGATGCTAGCGATGAACTTGTTGTCGGTAGCGCGATTTGGTACTCCCAGAAACAATTCTAGCGCTTTTTGGAGGTCTGTACTATCATCACCAAGACGTTTCGAGTACTTTACTAGTTCCTGGTAGCAAATTAATTATTATTAATGGATAAGATTACGACTAAAGAGGTTTTATATCAATTTTAAAGGGGTTTGATACGTCTCAAGTTTCTTTTTTTGCTTATGTTCAAATAATACATTCAAGTTATATAATAATGTGTACATATAAAATTAAATGACTGTTGTACATCTTAGTCTACAATTATTATGTTATTGCGATAGATTAAAGATATATTAATGCAACAGGAGGCTAAGTAGAAATATCTAGTTATCGTTTCTTATTGTTTGGCGCAATTGTTGTGGATATAAAATTTCAATGACCAATGTTATATTTATATGTTGACCAATTTTATATTTATACATGACCAGTGTTATATTTATATATTTGTAGGCGGCGTCGTAGTTATTTTTAATAGCGACTAATAAAGACTACAATGAATCAAAGATCATTAAATTTTTGATAGGTGTTTCCGTCTGAACATGACGTCAGACGAGAATTACAGATCGTTTACTGGCGCATAAAGTGTAAACTGCACAGGATTGCCGTCATGATTTCAATTATAATTGGTACATTAGTTGAGAAATTGGAACATTAACATGTAACGATTGCTGACTTTCGTATGAGCTACAAAATTTCCAATCAAATCTACCTTCTGGGGAATCCAACAATTTTGAAAATTCTTACTTATGTGCTTACTAAAATTTGTTTACCTTTAGCAATAGTTGGTAGTCGTTAATTCTTTGTATAGGTAACTTAAGATGTTCCGAGAGTCCTTTTTCGTCGCCGAGTTTTTCTGATAAATCCTGTAAATAGAAATGTACTCGTACACATAATGATATCTTCTGTTGGTATGAAAATATTTTACGTTACATTAATTAATTCAAATCTCACTAATATTATTATAATATCACTTCAGGTCTCTCATGGGATAGGCAAACAGCATCCAATACCAAATATCTCAGTCCGTACAAACCTGACCTGCTTCATTTACATCAATCAATCACTCATGCGCGCACGCCCGTTTAATTTGGGTTCAAATTGTTATACTCAATACATTCCTTTTCATTTACAATCATGTATGATGCTCTTAAGAAGAAACAATTCATCATTATCAAGAAACAAATCATTCACGACAATTTCAAGATAACAAGAATTTTCCTAGGATTATTTACTTGGATTAAACTGTAGTGTGTAAAAGAGAAGAATGTGAAATGAAGATTTCCGATATCGATGTTCGACAAATGTATTGAAGATGGCGACCTGCCAATCGATTAGGGTGACGCCGGGGGCATATTGCATTCCTTAATTCGAACAGACATTTGGATGCAACTGGCCTGGCGACATGAGTAATGCAATTAATTTGGTAAAGACTAAATGAGTTATAATCGAACTAACCGCAACTGCGTATGATGAGAAATTATAACTTGAAGTTTATTTTGAAAGACTAAAAGAACTTATTGCAATGCGGTATTATGTACATCAGAACGATAGTGAGGTTTGTTGGCCAAAATCTTTGGTTCTCCCAAAGTAATTCTTCGCAGTTAATAGTCAAGCACAAAACATCTAGACTAATTTAAGATAATTAGACCGTAAACTCAATTTATGGCGTCACTGAATTATCGGTGGGTTCCTTTGATCTTTATAATTAGTTCACTTAGTTGGATGTCATGTTTGCTTTATAAATCATCTATACTTCATACAAACGGGTACGACGTTAACATCTGTATATGATACAGACATCGAAAAAAGGTTCTCCGAAAACTTTGTCCGGCCGCCTGAAAGTGTGTTCTGAAAATTTATTATTCGGATCAAGATATTAATACTTTTTACATCAGAAAAATATCACGAGTGTGAGCAGAGGTACAGGTAACAAATAACTTGCTATATGCTTATTTTCTAATACCTAATATTTTTACTATAATGTCATTCCGCAAGGGGCTGTATGTGCTGGCGGAGAAAACTTAGATTTAAATGATGACAAATGGAGACAAAATTTTCATGGCTTTAAATCTTTGATTCTATATTGTTCCAAACTTCCATAAATCATATTTTACACCGTTGTTCGTATGAAGCGACCCCATCAAATAAAGAGTGGACCGCCGTAAAACGATCATAAATACGTCAAAACACGTACAGCGTGTAGTCGCTCGGCTATATTTAAAGCACCTTGACACATTGCTTCCAGACCGTGGGCTGTCGGCGTTAGAATCGAAATATTTGAGAGTAATGTGAACACATTCATACATTTCAAAATTCACGAAAGATTTGTTGGCAGAAGAAAAGTTCAATAGCAGTTTATGAGAATGCGATGAGGCTATAAACATATTTAAGTGTGATAATCCTAAAATTGACTGGACAGTCATGATGTAAAAACTGAAAATCATAAAAGCTGACATTTTAGAGTCATTTATTATTCCGCTGAGTACGTCTGCATGCGTGAACGTCGAAATGTGCAGGTTTAGTTTAGCAGCGATTTATGTATTTCATAGTTTTAGTTCAAATTCATGAAATCTGTTCAGACGTATTGTTACAATTAATGGAACTTAATACTCGTTACACTTCGCGTAAAAGCGTAAAAATTTATGTACCAATGTTTTATATCATATAAGTAGGAAAATAAGTATTTTGATAACAAAACATAACTTTCTATAATGGCCAAGGAAAACATCGCGACGATATTAACCTAAAGATTATGAATTTCCTCCTAATGTACTGTGAAGTGTGTGTAGCCTGCCAAAACCACACCTGAACTTGGCTGACGTAGTAGTTTTCGGCCTCAAAGCTCACAACGAGACAAGACTCAAGTCCAACAGTAGAACAGCAAAAAAGTTGATGATGTTGTAATTATCAAAGTACATATGTACAGATTATTCCTTATTATACTATGTACATTCACAATTTTATCTGCATGGATTTCAAATCTTAATACTTCGTTTGCTGGTTTCCATTGACGCAGGTTGTCAATGCAAATACATATTTCAAAACCACGCAATTTGTCCACACTTACCTAATGCACATTTGACTAAATTTACATATATGACACTTATATTAAATTGCTTTTCATGTGTAAAGGTAATAACAGGTAAGGTTAAAATAGAAATAACAACTGATAATATTGACAACGAAGTAATTAAAAAACTCCAACCGATTTCATGAGCAAATTAACGTAATCTTATTTTGAAATATTCAACAAATAAAACGACAATGTCGAGTTTATTAGTTTTGAATTACTTTTTATTTACACAACACATCGTGTAATATCGTGAGCAAACTCGCACACCTAAGTATTTTCTAAAAAGTTCTCTAAAGCAAGTGAAGTCTGCCAACTGCCGCGTTTGGCCAGCGTGGCTTACGGCCTTCCTTTTTCATTACCAGACGAAAAACGTATCCAACAGTAAAACGAGTTACAACGAGTAAACAAAAGAGTTGATGAACATTCACCAAATTCACTATTAATTCAAAATCCCTGTTCAGTTATCTTAGCGATGGCCATTAACCATTAGGGATGGTCGTGATTGTACACACCCCTTTCCACTAACATCTTCCGTGCGTTCAGATTTTGTGCCAGTTACAGACTACCTACCTTAGATTCTTTTAACTTATTTTATGAGAAATCATTCCTCTAATAATATTCATCCGTGCAGTTTTTCCCTTAAAGCTGTCTTTAAAAACATTTTGATTTTATTCTCATAATTTACTTCGAATACGAAAACTTTCTTATTGTTAAACTATCCGGTTGTTTCAAACTGTTCGTTAACGTAATATACGTACGTCAAATAAAAAGAATTACGTAGGATGTTAAACGTTCGTTAAATTTAAAGCGTTGTTATGGGCGAGATTTTGTGAAACAACGCTTTTTGTACTTTGACGATAGTTAGCGCCATTACTAACGTTTACGCGTCCGTCTAGTAGAGTGGAAACAACCCACCCTTAATGGGAGTTATTTGCCTATTATTTATGTTGCCTCATCTACCATAGAATTAAGATCCTAACGGCATATGACTACAGTTTCAAAGATCACAATAGTAAAGACCTGGCAATATCAAATCAGCGCAAACCATTTAGTACCTCGTAATGCCGCTACGAATTTGCAATTAGAATTCAACGTAGTCAATGAACAGCTTTAATTCGATTACATCAATACCATTGAACTCATTACTACTGGTTTCATGGTTGCCAATTCTACCGTACCAGTAATAACTTCCATAATTATAGCCCTTGGCGACATTCTGTTCATTTACCTATATTCATTCAACACCACATCTCTTGATTTATATAAACTAATTTGTCATGGATATTTCAATTTATTAAAACTTTATTCATTTGGACTAATTCTAAATCCAAATCTGATGCGAAAATTTCAGCATAATTCGTGGGAGCGGTGATATTTGTCTTGGCATGATACTCAGCTGATAAATTTGTGAGCTTTCAAAGTTTACGGTAAGTATATTCCTATATATTTAAAAGTATTATATATATAGTATACTCAAGGTCAATTTTCAAATGATTCATTAATACTTTTAAGTACGAGAATGAATGTAATTTACGTCTCAATGTGTTTCTGTTTGTTACACGTCCTACTTCCATATTGTCTGTCTATTTTTAAAGCAATTTACTGACGTAACAGGATGTTATAACTATACATTATTTAGTTCTCGAAATATTGAGGTAATGTATCTTACATGAATATGTCTTTTTATATTATCATCATTATCAAAGTCATCATCATTTATTAAATGTTATTTGTCAAAATACTGTTATACATTGATGTTGTAATTCCAAGAACAATACTACATATAAAATCCATTTAATTTACATTTTTGGAAGTGTTTGTTACTTTTTAATTCTAAGTCATTTATAAAAACTGTTTCCAATATTTTTGGTCAAAATTGAATTTTTTTAATTCTAATCTGTAAACAACATCCAAACATAACCGTCCATTGTATTCAATATCACTATAGCTGATGGTAATGGAGCTCTAGTTAAAATGAACTTAGTTACGCGGACTATTCAGTCAGTATTTTGATATGGTCATACCGTTCAACAAAATTATAATTCGGAATTAGGTCAAGGTCACCGGGAAACTCTTTTGTAGGGCCACCGGAAGCTTCTGGTGCGAACGCGATACTGCGAATTAACGCGGCGTCAGATAGCCACGACGCAGCTGAACAACACCCACGCGTCGCGACTCAAAATAAACCAGACGTGTTGCTTGAAACACTACACCAGTTGGACTTGAATGTTGGATAAATCGTGATATTTCACAACCGCCCAATTACGTAACTAATCGCGGTAGATCAACTCGGTGCCTACCTGAGCGGGAAGCGGTCGGCGCGAGGATACGGCGTCTTGAGAACACAATCACAAGTCACACACTTCACTCGTACGAGTGGTCGAGGGTCGGTAACGCTGGAGCGTGCGAGGTGTTCGCCGCCGCGGCTTCCAAGCGACTGGTCATCCCCTGGGCCTGTTCGGTACACTGCTAAACTTAGAACGGTAGCGTCGACGATTTTTGGGATAACACCATTTAACCGGTGACGTTTCGTTATCAGCGGCAGCCCACGGTCGTGATGGCAAGGTCGCCAAACAAACCTTGAGGGATCCTTGCCCACGTCGACAATAGAGTTGCGACATTCAGGATTCTAAATATATCCAACATATTCGTTTATCACGACGAGCTCTTTTTATGACAGTCGCTGGAATTCTCTTTATATCTAATATTTTCCATGAAGAATAATACCACGTATGATTATCACAGATTCGTTTTAAATAACGCATTAAAATCACACAGATTTTAATGTATTCATCGTCATAGATGATGAACACATTAAAGTATACAGTGTCATTAGTTGCTTTGATGTTAATTATATTGTGTAAGCATTAACATATGAGCAACATATCGCTATGAGTAAATATGCAAGATTTATATGACTGGGGTGATGCATGGAAACATACCAAAGCGGTCAGAGCTCGTTGACACTCTTGTAATATTCTTGATAAAAATATATAAATGTGAACACGATTTTGGGTCATGATGATATAAATAATATATAAGAATCTTTGCTACGGAAATTAATATCGTAAATTCAAAATCACTTATATTCGTCTGTTATTTATGTAAAAACTGCTGCAACGAATTTGTTGGGTACGCTTAGATCTGAATAGTCGAATTCAGAGGTGGAGAACAATCCTGGGCAAACATAGCGTAGGGCGATATACAACTAGGTGCATTAAAGGATATACGCAAAGTCTTTCGCTGTGGTGATATAAAGAGTACAGTAGCGTGTTATAGGAGAGACTTATGTCCAGCAGTGGACCGGAACAAGCTGATGTTGATCATGGTTCGGATGTGTTCCAGATCTATTTAAAGTACATTATTTATCCTAACCGGAATTATTCCGATTATGCGTGGAAACGATAAAACGGCGATAAAAATACGGAATGATAGGACTGTATAATTAGACAATGAAGACTATGAGTGAACTGTATAATTAGACAAGCAATAATGGGTGTTTTTAGTTTTGGGAAGCACATTATAGTGATCAGATCATACAAACATTAACTGAACTAACGTTGCTAACATGAATTCTTTATATGACATTCAGTGCTGATGTCCTCTTTAAAATTAATACTAGCGACTCGAACAACAACGAGTACTATAATTAATAATTAATACTAAGTTACATTAGTACTGTTTCCGGTACAATCGAGGTCAATAGCGGTAGTTGTGGACAATAGAAACAACTTCAACTGTTACCTAATTGTTTTATAAATCCTGCACGTAACAAAATGTACTTCTCGTTGATGGCTTTTCGAATCATCCGCGGTTATCCTAGAGAAGCGTGGTTCTAGCAAACGCATAAGGCATAGGGCAACCCATAAGTTTCTGACCCATTGAACAGTTGGAGATCAATGGGTTGCATCTCAGCGACAGATTAGAAGACGTATTTGACAGAAGCACCTATTCCTGGAAATGACTCAAATTTACCGATGTTGAGGACAGCGTGGGATTATTATTTTCGGATCACGCTCGAATAGTTGACAACAAAATGATTCAACTCTTCGACCGCGGTGATTCGAGTATGCGAGGAATGCCCGTTTGAAGGTTTTATCAGAAAAAGAACTGACATAGGTAACAATTAAATTAACGGATCGTTACGTGGATTAAACGGCAGGTTGATCTTTGGTATGTGGCTGGTTAAATATATATTTAAATATATATTTAAATCGTAGTTGATATACAAAACTTTTAACAACAATTAAATAACTATTTATTTGCTTGCCTCAATGGTGGTGCTAGTCGGGCATTATTGGGTGTTTCTAATTTAGATTTTCTAGTAGTTGCTCGTAGTCTGTTTATGTGTCCGGTGTATGACAATAGGATCACCACTTATATTATAGTGGGACGTGGACGTAACGACACTCCTCTGTCTATCTCTTCGCGGATTACAGACGTGACGTTACGTTATTTATTTATCTTTTCTGTGTTACACTTTAAACTAGCCTTAGTTTAAAGACTCGAATATAAACTGTGCCTTAAAATTGTACAGCACGTTCAAAATACATTATTATCTGTAGCTAAACTTTTCACACAAGACATCTGTTAAGCTGACTCATATGTACTTACGTACGTACGTATATGTAAAGTTGGCCAGCTGTTTAATAGCTTGGAATCGTTCTTGCCTTGAAACATAGCGCTCATTGTTCTATTCTTTCAGAAGCGAAATATAAATCGTGGCCCATTTCAGAGGATTCGACTCAATTCAATTTTACTTTCCACGATTATCAAGATATAAGGGCTCCATAAAATTTAGAAGTAGAAAGAAATGGAACATATTTATCCAACGTCATAATATACCTATTCTATAATGGCACGTAAATAGTGTAATGCTATTAAATGCTCTAGTAGCGGATGAGTAAAAGCGTAGACAATGCGAATAACTGTAATTTGCGATCCCCAACGTGCATGCTAAGCGCATTATGGACAAAAACCCATTAGGAAAGGAATATGTCCAGCAGTGAACTGAGATCGGAACTGCCCTAGGTGTGGATGGAATCTTCAAACAGCGGCTTAGAAGTCAGCATCACTAACTGTAAGATTATCAAGCTAAATAATTCAAATAAAGAACAAGCAAAGAAAATATGAATAATTCAGTTTACTCAGTGTAGGTATATTATGTCAACGTGTTAAGATACGCGGAATTAATTTCGATACGATTGTTGAAAGGTACATTAAATTTCTAAAGATAAGAATGACTTCGTCAGAACTAATGAGTAGTTACATTCGTTTCTAATTTGGCACACGAGGTTGTCCAAGTAAACAAATTGCAAATACCTGCGCTTTAGAATAAAAGGAGAGTTGGCATGTAAACGCTCCAGGTACAAGTGGCCTAGTAAATTAGCATTGCGCACTGACCTTTCTGGAAATTTGGCGTTACGGTACAGACACAAGAAAAAGTTGTGACACAACAACGGGAACTATATGGAAAACGTTAACAAACTTTGCGGCTGAACTGTACATCTATCCTTTGTAACGTTTACCTAGGCACATCTAATTGTAAGAGGTTCGTATTTGGAGTGACTTATTTGAGCATAAAGGCAATGTATGAGTCGATCAATCTTCACCCATTAGTGAGAAAAAGTCATCGTAAGCTTTGTAAGTTTTATCATTTTGTTAACTGAGCTGTTAATAAAGGAAATTTCATCAGGTGTCCTGCACCATTGTATTGCGCGGTCGGATTCGAAAACAATAAGAAACTGCGCATTTCGCTAATAACTAGTTTCATTAGTGTAGTGAAAGAAAAAACAATAAGGTATGTATTTCTGGTGCCAGAAATAATAAAAATATTAAAATAAATAGCGCAAGGCTGAAATACAATGTCAACGGGTCGCACACTTCAATATCATTTTTATCTTTGACTAATAGCATACGTCTTGAAGAAAGAAAGCTCTATATATTTTGAGAGTATTCAACAGACGGGTATCCGAAGCCACAATAAACAGAGCCTGAGTTATGATAAGTAGATATGTTATGATAAGTAGAAAAAATTACAATAATACACATATGTACATATAAATTTATGTATTTTTTTACACTCAGCCACAGAATAAATACTTTTCATATCACACAAATATTTGTCCCAGGGGGTAATTGAATTTACATCCCCTAGCCCGGCAACGCGTACTGACCACTGGGCTAAGGGCACGGTTTATAAAATTACCGAAAGATGATGAAGTACTTGACTGTCTCTTTGGTAGAACGGTTGCAATGATGACTGTCTATCGAGCGGTCCTGGGTTCAAATCCCCAGATCGTACTATTGGCTTTTTGAAACTAGAATTTTTAGTTATAATTTCTATTACCGGCTCAAAGTCTAGATTTGTGCCCGGATTATGGTGATAGGCTCAGCACCTACTGGGCTTAAAACTGTTTTCATGAAACATGCAGCCTCAAATACTAATTTAGAAATCTTCATTCTAACGGTTTCGTTATTTTATCGATATATTAACACAATATATTCAAAGAAAAACAGTAACACAGATAATCATCATATAGCATACTAAAACGTACGTGGGTGCGTATTGCGCAATAAATAGCTATTCTAAGAAGATTTCACTTTTCAGGCCACGCTCTTATAAGTAATCATGCTATAGCTAGCTGGTTATTTGAAAAAGAAGGCAATCGGCAGTTATGGCGGTCAGAATTGACAGCGATCATACGGGTCGGCACGCGAACTATTCTTGTATTTGGCGGTGTGCCTAGAGAATCCCGCTGGCGCCCGGGTTCCTATATCCGAGACGTAACCCGGACCAGTGAAACAATTAAGCGATGGACATTTCAATCAAAATTTAATATTTTCATGTTTACGAACGCGTAATCCCTTCGCATAATTCACTTTTCACATTGCAATCGTTCTGAAAATATAAATACCTACATGAAATTTAAATTGAATTATGCCCCTATGCTGATAACAAGTAACAAATACCTAACAATAGAAATGAAAAAATATTACTAGAAAAATTATTGAAAAAAAAACATAACATCACGCCTGTTATCCCCGAAGAGGTAGGCAGAGTTAATGATACATGTTAAAAATTATTTTAACATGTATCATTTTGCTTTCTATAAAACTACGGTAATTGGTGAATATACTATTATTTGTTGTTACATAAAAAATACAAATAAAATTTTGTTTTATGTTTAGTAACGACATCTATTAGCGTTGTACGAAAATATTGTAATATAGAATCTAGCGCCATCTACAGGAGTCGTACAAAAATAATGTGTTCTAATTAAAACTAGCGCCATCTATGTTATGACATAAACTAAAAAAACTACATTTTTATTAGTTTGTAGTAGCTTTCAAAGATGGCGCTGAATACCATTTTTCTTCAATACTAATGAATTATTTGAAATTCATGAGCGTTTAACATGAGGTTTGACTAAATTATAACAATTACAAATTGCATTAAAAGTTGCTAGATTAATGTTATTTGGGTCTAAATTTGCTAATAGTCTACATTGATACAGATTTTGTGTTTAGTTCTATTTCCTTCGGTAAATGAGTTTAATAGGCTCATTAGATACTGCTATTCCAAGAAATAAGTAGGTATATGTACATCAAGAGAAATAAGTGAAATTCATTATTGATCGCAAACGGTGATGACTTATTTCTAATATTTTTAGATTTTTTCGAGGTTCAAACTGTGTTGAGTATTTTTGGGACGATCCTATGTTTAAAGTGAAAATTCTGACCTGGAAGTAGCTTCGGACAGTGGGTTCGTTGACTAGCAAGTGCTGGGCGCGCGGCTCGTCGCGGCAGTACGCGACATGCTTGTCGAACTCCCGCTCCATGCGTAGCAGCGCACGGCCCAGCATGCGCGGCTCGCCCGCGTAGTACTTGATACCCTCCAGCAAACTCCTGAAAATTAGTTGGCTTAGTTCTGTGCTCATATTATTAACACTTGTACAATGATTAATAAAGAATTTAGACGAGTATGAGAATTAGAAGAAAAGGTAGTTTGTATGGCTGTGAGCGATGGTTTTAACGAGCGCATACAAAATTCTTTGCTATTTAAATGTCCTGAGGAGGATTGCGTCTTTTGCGTGTCACCAAGGAATGGAGTATAATTGATAAAAAAATGATCTACGTGACGTCTATTGTGTTAGTGAAATAAACGATTAAATGGTGATACATTATTTTTATAAGTCTTATAGTTGTAAATAATGTAATTAATTAATGGCACTTAAATGATAGTCCTAAAGGTGGTTTATTTTGTTGTGCTCAGTCATTAATTTATCGTTTTCATCTATAAAGGGTGGCGTAGAATTTGGCGTAATGGCGCATGAACTAACATTTCTTAATCGGTTGATAATTATCATTGATAATTGAACCCTTACGGCCGTTCCCAATATTCAGTCAATGGTTAAGGATAATTGGCTATCCCTTACGACTAATAAGTTCTTATCTATCTTTTAAAGTCGTCCCAATAACGTCTAGTAGTTTTACTTATTAATGGTTAACAGTAGATAATTGATTTACCCAAGCCCTCCCTTAGGTTCCGGATATTGCAGTATAAAAATATTTTCAAAAAAACAACCACGCCTTATTGTACGTATTTGATGAAATTGTAAACCTAAATAAATTTTCTATACAGTTATTTGATTTAAGGACCACTTTTACTTTAAAAATATATAAAAAGACGTATCTTACGCTTTTTCAATTATTGAAATATTTTGGTGTGAACAAAGAGCACCAACGGAACGGAACGTTCGCATTCAATACAAATGCATCTGTGAGAACTGTCAAAAACAAAGCATTTATGTTTGGTGTGTTAAATGCTACTGCATTGAGACTTCAAAAGCAATTTTGCTGTCATTAACTTAAATTTGCGTTTTTCTGTAGAATTGTGGTAATCAGTTGTGGTATTAGCTCATACAACAATGAGTGGAGTAAGTATAAATGCAATCATTTTACTTTAATATATTTTTGTAGATAAAGCGCGCGAAAGTAACGCGTCACTTTCGTTTACAGAAAGGAATGCCGCTAACAAAAGAGGAGGTAAAAAAGCTTGTTGAATTGATAGCGGCTAATCCAGTGGTGTTCAGCAAAGCTACCAACGCCAGTAATAACCAGCTCAAGGAGGCAGCTTGGGCCAAAATAACGGACCACTTTAATTCACTTGTCACCAGTTGCCCTCGAAAACCAGAGCAACTGAGATTAAAGTGGGAAAATTTAAAAAAATCTTCAAGAAAAAGGAGTGCTAACATTAGAATGAACAGTTTAAAGGTAACAGAGGTGTCGTAAAACCGTTATAACCTAACTCGTTACACATTTAATGTATTGGCAATAATAACTTCCAACTCTTAATTTCAGACGAGGTGGAAAACCACAATACATACCACCAGATGATACTCTAGATGCCGTCGCAGGGTTGTTAGGTGCAACTTGTGATGGGTATAGTGTTTCATTTGGTGGTGATGGGTTACATGGTGTGTTGGTAGAGGAAGTGGTACCAGAAGTACTAGAAGTGGTAGAGGAGTCAACTGTGGTTGAGGTCCCGTTGAACATGGATGCAACCCCTGGTTTATCCATATCTACCCCTCAACCAAAAAAACTATTCTTTTCAGGCACAAAGAGCAAAGGCGCATTATACTTACTTACTTTAATATGCATAGTTTATTATGTTTTTATTTTATTTACTTTAATGTTATGTGTTTGGTTGGGTTATTAACTGGTATTCAATTAAATTAATATATGTGAACTGATAAAAGTCCATTAGTATGAAACCTAATGAAATATATGTAATAGGCATGATGACAGTATCCAAGAATCTCCAAAATACGGTTTCATCTTATGTAATAGGATTAACAAAGCGTAATAAACCTAATTATTTTTACATTATGAGTACGATTAATATTATTTTTAATAGAATAAAACTAACAAACACTGCAATCCGCCATGACAGTGTGAACACCAATCAGGCCGTGTGACGTCACAAGTGCGTAAGCAAGCATCGATGATTTCGTTGGAACGCCGAGAATCTGCATTGTTTTTATCAATTTGTTTGTATTTTCGTTCTATTAATTGTATAAATTCGAAATACTCAAGTTTTATCCATGCAACCAGGGTTGACCAAGGCAAACAGCAATAATTTGCCTAGAATCCATTTGTTAATGCCAGCTCCGTGCAAGATTAAGCCACTTTTTTCGTATCATTTTTTTGTGAGGAACATAAACAAATAACTTGCTGGGTGTTTTTATAGAATAGCTTCCGAAACATTTTTAACAATACGACTTGCAGACGATTTTGATACTCCAACGTAATCCGCTACTGCAACTAACATTGTGCCTAACGCGTAAAACCGTAATGTCAACAATAATTGATGTAATGGTGAAATTCCATGATTTCTGAAAAAAGGCAGGCATTTAAGTAACGTATGTAATACATCAATTTATTATATACGTAGTACTTACCGTTTTGAGGTTACCTTTAGGAAAGGATAAATTTCGGAGAGCAAATCGTTAACTGCACTTTTACTTAAACGAAATCTATACGTAAACTCATAATCATCCAATTTATTCGTGTAATCAATCCGCTTTTCGTATGATCGTTTCCTACAAAGTATGAGATTGGCCTCCTCACTTTCCTCACTTTCCCAGTCTGATAATTGTTCCAAAAGTTCATCGTCACTCTCAGAATTGTAATTCAGGGGTAACTCAAACATTTGTATACTGGATTTCACAAATTCCTATTTACACAATATTTAATTCGAATAATGGCTATCCTTCAAAATCTTCCGATACAGATAAACAATACTAGAGATAGACAACGATACTGACAATTGTGACATACATTATTATTGGGACGCTTCATCTGTCAATTCCATACATACTTTATCCTCGGTATGGTGTCTTTCCTCCCATCAATAGACAACTTATAGAGATAGAATTTCATATCCACAGTAAGATTATTGGGACGGTAAAATAAGAGATAGATCTTTTTATTTATCTCTAGTAAATCAAAACCGTGGATAGTTTGAATATTGGGAACGGCCGTAAGTCATATTCGCTTATCTCTTTTATTCCGCTAAAAGCATATGTAGGTGAAAGAGATGGGGCGAATTTGAATGTTT
>DWTO01000194.1:0-25021 GCA_018244755.1 Jemadia pseudognetus
GCTTAACTACTTAGGAATGGAATCCAGGATATCTTGTTCAGCAGTCGCGCGTGCAACCACCGTAACAACCCTTTTAGTGAAAAGTGCAGGGGTTACAATTTATTTGTTTAATACTTTAATCAATACTATTACATATTTATTGCATATATATGTCCGATTATTTATGTAAAACTGATGTAAACTACATCACATTACTCGCAAATTATACAGCATATTGGTATATTACTACAAGGAAATTTCTATTTAACTTCGGCGCGGAACGGGCTTACAACTTTTAATATATCTTCAGGAAAACATTTCTAAAGAGTTCGCGATAATAAGAAATCATAATCCTGGTATCTAAGAGCTATACCTTATCGTGAAAATTCAGATGTAGGAATCGATCAAGGAGAATACGAGTTGCATCTTTATATATAATTTTGTATTAATTTCAACTGAAAGCAAAAAACAAAAAAACTATGTCACAGCTGCACGCGACGAGGCAAAGCAAACATGAATCGTGAGAAGAATTATAATGTACAGATAAAAATCTCTTTGACGCTATGTATCATAGAGATGATGTAGAGAATAGCATATTTTTAGATGTGAAATTGGACTGCCTCGTTGGTCTGGAGGTTGCAGGCGCGACGAATGAACAAGAGGTCCGATACCCGGGATTCGATACCCAGGACGAGCAAAGTATTTATTGGGTCTTTGTAACTCTAAATTTCTTTTAGTAGCCGGGAGTCTGATTTGATGCCCGATATTCGTCTATAAACTCACCCCTTATTCCATGGGTCTTACTAGTATATTATAAAAGGTGAAACATGGGAGCACAACACTGCACTGCCTACCCCTTTGGGAAATACAAGAGCGATGTTATGTCTTTTCAGACGTGAAATTCTACATGCCTTTTCAAGCTCATTACATGATAAAGGCAATGTTTTCCAGATACATACATAATTATACCAATTTGTCAAACGTTGACAGGCAAACGGAATACCGAAAAGTAACTCCTCCTACACTAAAACGTATAATCCATCATTGAATATACGAGTTTATACACCTTCATACTTTATGCGTGTGTTCTTACGTGCGTCACACGCGTGGGGTTCTTCAACGGTTCGTTTTTCACACTTAATGTACACCAGGAAAATGCAAATATTTAAATAGACTTCACACTGATGGAGTCCGTATGTTTGACTTGGAGTTCATTAAAGAATCGTCAACGAAGTCCTTTAGAGTTGGCAACACGTTGGTCACACTACTGACATCGCGAATGGTCATAAGCGATGGTCCACTTACATTGAGGTGACACGCTTGGATGTGCGAGTAGAGGCGGGGTAAGAATACATTCCCGGACCCTGTGCCGCGATACAGGATGTCGTAAGAGGCGACTAAATCCGGCGCTGCTAGATTTGCGGTATGGCCCGGTTTGCCTAATCACAACTACATACCCTGGCTACTTATGGGCAGCAGCATTCGAGTAGGCGCTGCAGAACCTGTGCTCTGCGATCCCCAACCCGCATGCCCAGCGTAGGGATTACCGACATAGTGGCTCGAGGAACGTCTATATCCAGTAGTGGACTGCAATAGGCAGATGGTGATGTTTGGATGTTAGTCAGCCAATGTAAAAAAAAAATAACATATTCAAACGATTGTTTTTCTCTTTATGTAGTTAAATATTTGGAATGCGTGGAACTAATAGTGGCATAATGGAGAATAATTTTATTTATATAAAATTCCACACTTATGCATCGTATGAAAATGTCAATTAAACAGCTTTGGTGTGAACCACAATCCAAATATACTCATTTATAATAAATGTGCTGATGTTGATTTGTGGCACTCACGTGGTTAAGAGCAATTAGTGATAATTTCATAAGTCGGTATTATCGAAATAATATAAAACCGGTTATATAAAGTACTGTTATTATATACAGCCTCTGATATACCTACTGCCTTTTATATACTGCCTCGAGTGATTGAAAATGCGATTGCCAATCGGCATGCTCTGGGTTCAAATCCCGCATTATTCTAACTAAAAGTTCTAGTAGTGGCTCAGACCGAATTTATGCCCGGGGTATAGCAGTAGGTTCACCACGTATTTCATTATGGGACTTAAACGAAGCTGGTGAAACATGGGAATGTACTCTTTAAAAAATATCTTTCCGATCTGAAGCATGAAAAAACGAGGAGTATTGGCAGTTTTTGAAACCATTATCATATTTGTAGTTCTTACTTATGACGGCTCAGCTTGTACAACACAGAATAACCTCTGAATGTTTTAATGGAGTTAACTAACGCTTTTCATAACTTTTGATGAGAAAGGTTACATTTAGGCATATTTTATGTCGTCTGTACCAATATTTACGTCCCTTTGATGTGGAATAAACTAAAATGATTTAAGTAAAAATGTTAAAAAAAATATATAATAGTTACAGTTCTTTAAAAAATACATTAACTGTGAATTTGTACGCAATACCTTTCGATGGTGTTATGTCAAATGTTAACTGACTTAATATGTACATCGATATCGATAAAGATTCCACCTTACATTACATACACAGCATTAGATAATAATTTATGCAACTCACAGAAGCTCGTTAACATAACAAAAATATGTATCTTTACATACATTATCTTTATTAATGAGACCATTGCAACTCCAAGTACCCAGTATATTTTCAAACCGCTATTGTAAATGTGTGTAGTAAATGAATTAAGTAAAAAATGACAGCCTCGTTGGTCGTGTTGGTTTCAAGTGCGACTGCCGATCAGGAGGTCCCGGTTCGATTCCCGGGTCGGGCACTACAGAATTTTTATAATACGGATTTTCTAGTAGTGGCTCGGAATCTGGATTTGTGACCGGTGTATAGCAAAAGACTTACCACCTATTCCATAGTGGGACGTAAACGTAACTGATGAAACGTGGGAGTGTACTACCCTCATATGCCTACGTCTTAACGGATAACAGGCGTGATGTTACGTTTACGAATATTATTGTAATTACTATGTTATCTGGCTTATATTGATTTATACAAGTAGTGAATGATTTTATTGTAAAGCGAATGAAATTAGCGTGGACCCTCTTCCTTAAATGGTTATTGCTCGGGGCTCTCGAGGTGAACACGACAGCCTGTCCATTAATGTTATAATTGGTTTAACCATCGCATGTTATATGACTTTAGTTGGAACCTTTACCAACTACCCCTATATAATCAGTGAACGTAATAATATTATAATTAATATTTTAGCATAATACCCTGCCTGTAATCCCCGCAGAGGTAGGCAGAAGTGTGTAGTACACTCCCACGGTACATTAGTTACGTTTACGGCTCAATATGGAATAAGTGGTGAGTCTATTGCCATACACTGGGCACAAATTACATACTCCGTTGTACTCCGAGCCAATATAAGAAATTTAAACTAGAATTTCTTGTTAGAAAAATCCAATAGAACCCGATCCGGGATTTGAACCCAGGACCTCCAGATCAGCAATCGCGCTGGCAATCACATGACTAACGACGCAACCAACTTACACAGCATATAATACATAATATTCATGTCATATATCTGTATGGCATGAGTATAATTCCGTTGTGACCTCGTGCGCGATAGATGAGTGATTTTATCGAAATCAGTATGAATCATCGTTCTCATTATAATGAATTTCGTATTAAATATGTCATCTCTCTTGTATGGTGAAAATTAATTGCTGACAAGTAAATTTCAGCAGCAAGCCTTTAAATGAAAGCTGATCAGATTTTATTCTTCATCAGGATTGATTATTTCAATATTGAGATTTTGAAACATCGTTTTTAATAAACTAACATGTGTAATAATAGTGGATCAGATTTTCCTGGTCTATTTTCTTTTCAGTACTTGTATTTTAATTTTCCTACCTACATCGTTAATTTCAGCCTCGGCTAGCACGTAATACGAACGTAGTTCCGCTTCAGGTCGTTAACTTACGAGTGAAGGTAAGGCCTATAAATTAAAAAAAGTTTACATAAAAAAATATTTTTATATGAACAGTCCGTCATGAATAGTAAAATAAAAATTACTCTTTGAGAAATTATAAGCAAGAACTAGGCCATCGATTAACGGTCTTACCACAACATTATCACGCCGTAAAAGGGGCATGAATATGTTAGTGGTATTCAACGCGTCAAGGGCGAGTTTTCCCGCCCAGGGTGGCAGATAAGTCTCTTTAGGTTCACCATGAAATCATATTTTATGGATATAATATTCCAAAATTAAAACGCCTAGACACAGACTCATTTGTACATCTAAGGATTAGCTTGAAACGGATCTTGTCTTTGTACTCGTATATTCACAGACTACACCCAAAGCAGGGTACTGAAGGATACGACGATGGCACAGTTGGCGACACGGCTCGAAGACACTCATTAGAGTGGGCCTACGTCTATCAATAGACACAATGTTAATGATCATACAGCGTTCATATTGTTATACGACTAAAAATAATAATATTAAATTAAAACACAGCTGATTGATAGGAAAAATAGTTGCAAGTTGGCGATGCTACAGATATACCTTTGAAGACCCTTCAAAGGAAGCGATACGTATATTGTAAAGCGTTATAGGGTATCCGTGAACAAAAAGTAAGTAGATTTTCCTAAGAGTCCTTGATTTTCCAGTCTCAGTTTATCTTTAAAATTATGGTTACCACATCCGCAGACCACAGCGTATTAATAATTCCTCATTCCACGCATTCATTTCATTAATAAAGCAATATTCGCATTAACGTACTACAGATGACATTTTGTTCTGTGCTTCCGGTTCAACGATGGTTTTGGCATTTTGCTGTTCCATTACCACATAGTCAGATACGTATGGGCTCAAATGCTCATTTATTATTGTAAGGCTTACCACAGCTTATATATACCTGTTTTACATTAAGCCCGGTTCAACTGATTGATTAATTGTCATGTTTTTTAAAAACAATTTTAGCTTTAAGGACGAAACAAATAAAATCAGATAAATGTAGGATGTTATTAAAAAAAACACTTAAAAAAATCTCTGACGTTATTTTAAAAAACATGTTCTATTTCCATACTTTTTGCGGGAAAAAATTGTACGTGTTTGTACGTACACAGAATTTCATACATAAATCAGTGAACATTATAATGTTGATACGACATGTTGATTTACATTGAATTTGCATAATGCATACTGAGTTAAAAATATCTACCTATCACTACTTCCCGGTGAAGATAAATTTATCAGGCTCGTATTGAAAGTAAGATACATTGTTCAGTAACAGGTCGAGTAAAATAAAGTAAATAATTTCACCTTGAACCAGGGTGGTTCTTGTTTAATAAGCGTTAGTGATACGGACGTAGTGTACTGTGGGAACATCAGGCGTTTTACCGTCATCGCTAATGCATAATATTATAACATGTTCATCCTTTTATTTGCCCGAACATCCATATATTTAAATATTTCCATGTTCTTGGACTCAACGTACCCTTATACCAGAATATATGATAAGACATACACGTAGACCTTGAGGTGTGAAGAGTTTGAGATATGAAAAGGAATCTGACCCAGCGAAACACATCATTAATTAAAACATCTTTTAATGTGATAACGTTGAAAGTTTTCGAAAAATTCGGTCATTTTAGGTAATGGTATAGTTAAGCATAAAATATACGACATAAGAACAATACCGTGGAACTTCACACTCGTCTGCTAAAACACCATGTGTTTTTTATAATTTTTAAATACGTTTGTTTTTAATTAAAATATAGCACTTAAACATAAAACTTAAATTTATTACATTAAAATTTGATCGTATATTGTTAATAACCAATATAAAGAAAATATTGACTTCATTTTTCTTTAGTGATAAATATTTACCTACTGTTATTTAGCTGTGACTATTAAAAAATTACAAAGAGATTTAATTTAAATCACATTACAAGAGCTACCGCCCCAAGAGCTATAGAACCCAATCATTTTAAAAGTCATCTAGGGATTGCTACAATCTGCCTTCAGTTTATTGCAAGATCAACGAATTTGATAGAAAAAAGCTTTAAAAATGTTTCTTAATATATTGCAAAGAAAGATATTATAATTTGGAAAAGTAGGCGTTTAAGGTTCAATTTATAACACCCATATTGCTTTATTGTTTGACCCTCGAAATTACGAGCAATGCCAAGGAGACGGAAATTAATAAGTATCAACGTCTCAAGTATATTTACCTGTGGGATACACTTATTAATTTTGCAGATATAACCTGCGATATTTTATACGTAATTTATTTTTCTTATACCAGATAAATATAATTAAAAATATATCAATACGTACATTGGAACTGCCTCGTGGGTCGTGTTGTTTGCAAACACGACTGCCGATCGGGAGGTCTTGGGTTCAAATCCCCCATCTGGTAATGATCGATTTTTCTAACAGTTTTCGGGTAGTGGCTCGGAGTCTGATTATGTACTCGGTGTATGGTAATATATATACACACCCACCACCTTTTTCATAGTGGGATGTAAACCTAACTGGTGTACCGTGGAATTGTACTGCACTCCTCTGCCTACCTTTTAGTGGATTATGGCCGTGACGTTACGTCACCCTATAACTTATTTTTTTGTATCCACTTTTGATTTATCGCAAGATAATAATTGCTCATTACTAATATTACGTAGGTATAAATTGTCCAAGTGCTGACAGTTTCCTCTAGTTGAAGTCTCAGAATAATATTGCCTTTTAAAATACACAACAGCCATTGTCCTTGTGCAGTTTAATCAACTAATGGGTTGTACAAGATATAAAATATTTTTTTGATACATACTGTTAATAAAGATATTTATTTAACGAGCTATACAGACACTGCAGCGTACATAATCGACAAGGTACTAACGCAAAATGGTTCGTAATATAAAAAAGGTAAGTATACAAAATTCGAAATTTGTTTTATGTCATGAAGTCGTAAAAGCAACAAGCACACATTACCTGTAATCCAATTCACTTCCGAAAGCGCTTGTAATATAAAAGAAATTCCCCGAGCATGAGAAATACAAAGAAAATTGCCTTATAAGATAAGTTATTATGAATGGCAGCTTATATTTAATGTTTTCTTTCAGCCGTAATAATTATGACCTAGTTAATAAACGCCGTATATTAAACCTTTATACATATAATTCATCCACACTAGCACATTCGTAATTTTAAGATCTCTTAGTGTAAAGTAACTTCACGCCTATAATCGCCGTGTAGTACACTCCCACGTTTCACCAGTTACGTTTACCCCCTACCATGAAATAGGGGGTGAGACTATTAAGAGCTTTGCTTCCTTGACTATACCTAGGCAGTTTTGGCAATTAGTCCTTAGATTTTCCTTCATAATTATTCGATTATTTCTTGGTAAAATATAATTTGGTACAAATATTCATTTACATTATATTATTATAGTTATCCATGTAGCAGCGGAGTAAGAATACATTCCCCGACCCTGTGGCAGGACACAAGTTGTCGTAAGAGTGGCTAAACCCGATGCGGGCACATAGCGTTATAGCGCTGTAAAATTCCCCCTTAGAGGAAATACAAGCGTGCTGATACGCAGTGTTGATTAACTTTTTGTATCATACCTAGAACTATTCACATATTGACGGTATTAAACGATATTTATATTTTAACGGCATCCCGTATAATTGTACCGTACCGTATTACTATAGTTAATGTGATCGAGATAACAAAACCTGTCGAACGTCAGTAACTTCACAACTCGTAGGTTCGTAACAAAAAAACTATTTAGTCATGTTAGTATACGAGAGCAAACTTTTCGGCTTAATGTATCGTTGGGTATGGCCCAGTCGTTATTTACTGCTAGACAGATAATTTGTAGCCGGCCAACACTGGAGTGGCCAACAATTAAAGAGAGATTTATCGCTACCAATGTCAGTAATGACCCGCGCCTCTGTTAAAACCTATCGTAATGTATACACAAACTTTATAAACAGCGGTTTAGCTCAATCCTAATATGTTTGTTATAAAAAATTACCAATCGAAGAGAAATTTTAATTTCTCCGTACTTAATATTGAACGTATACGTATAAATACAAATTAAGCCTTATTATAGAGATCGTAGATTGCCAAAATGACCACAACAACTATGAATTTCGTCGTGACATCTTGACAGTAGTTAGAACATCACTGGAGGTAAATCACATTAGAATCATAATATTGTTTTCCCAATCTGAGAATAATACTCAAACAAATATAACGTTTATCATTACCTATAACAATTACAGACTTCATTATGACCAGTGCAGGCGTGATGTTACGTATGTTACATACATTATGACCAAACACAAATATAAACATCGCGTATTAGATGAAACGCGGATTCGACTGCAACCACAGTGGAACAATACCTGATAAACGCTAAAGAAACTATCTGATTACGTAACGCAAGTAGAGTTCGCGTTGCGTTGTCTTGGATGGGGCAATTTGTAGTTGGGCCTTGGCGAGTGCTGGTGACAATGAACGGGACAGAGTCATGAGCTATATTTGTACTCTGCGTTCCACCTGCGGCCGGGATCCGCTCAGCTGTTCGTCGAGTATTAGGGCACGTGCTGACTAAACTCTTTCTTATTTCTTTTGTATAATTACCTTTTACCGTACAGTAGAACATACATTGTACAATAATATTATCAAAATTGTCTCTTATATGAATATTTCAAAATGTGTATCGTAGATAATAACGATTGAATGTTAATTTACTTTATAGATTATACACGCGCTTACATCGTACGCATTTGAATATTAACAAGTTTGTCAATTAACAGTCTTCTGTCAAAGCCTTAGTTACGAGTATATGTGGGTGTATTTAACCATAACATAAAACCACGCAAAAGTTAACCAAAAGTTACAAACATATACATGTATATTTTTGTGCAACTGGAAAATCGTAAGATCGCAGTATAGACATCGGCTAGTGTACATTTATTGGCTCTCGACTATTTCCTCAAACCGCGACCTTTGAAATTTTTAGCGCCAGACGCGATGTCAACCTTCCAGATTGACAGCCAAAACACCGGAATCTGTATTCTAAAAGCAAAAAGACTTATTTATAGTTGATTTATGTATTTTTGAGCCTTGTTTAACAGCTTAACAAATATGCGTTCATTGTAGATTTTTTTAGATGACTATTGTTGTAATATCGCTACACCAGGGTCCCTTACGGAATAGGCAGAGGTCACGGAATAGTAAATATCCATATCTAAGATAACAGCCTCTCAAATCATAGAGGTTTCATATAGGTAGAGTAGGCGAGCCAAGCAAAAAGGAGTCGTCGATAGAGATAATGAATTTAGTAGTCGTTTCTCTATTTAAATTATTGTATTCGTCAGCAACTTCGCGCGTCATTTACTAAAGAAGCTAATCAGATACGAGTGTATGCAAATTCATGTTCTTTCTCGTTCTATCAACGGGACATTCTCACTTACCACCTCGATGTATAATACCTCTATGCTCAAAACACTAAAATACAAATACGAGTACATGCACGGTACGTGCCTGACGTTGTCTAGTGGTATTCAATTTCTCCACCTCTTTGTTTCTTCTTCTAAAATAATACACAGATGGGTAACGCAAAAATGTTTTGCATAGTTATAAATCCTACAGTTATTTAAATACATATAAAAATAAATTCAAATGTCACAGATGGTACGGGCAAAATATTGTCATATTTCAAATGATGTTCCTCAAATATATTCTCGTACGAACAGGTGAGTGATTTCCTTACGTTCCATCATTTTCCTCAACGAGATCCAGTTTTTTGTCTAAGATATAAGAAATTTTTGAACAAGTAACATAATGAACTACCCAAGTATATTACATTTTCTTTTTTGATGAAACCCAGAATAAAAACGGATTTGTTATCCTTGGGGTGTCGTTTCGTCATCATTCATCATTCGAATTTCAAAAATGTATCTAACGTAAGAATATTCATAAACGTAGGTTTTTCCTTTCCGATAATAAATATTTTTTCATAATCTATTTGTATATTTTTTAATAATTTCAATTCTCACAATTGTTTCACACAATGTGTACCATGAAAAATTTGTATAATTTTGTTTAATCTTTCGTCCTAAGATTTATAATCTTATTAACATTTATGAGAATAAATTACAAAGAGGTCTAAACGTATTTCAAAGCATTAGATTAGAATCCGTATTTAATTAAACTGTTTAAGTTTACAAGTAAACACTTTGGTAACGTAACTTTGGTATTATATAAATGATTAAATTATTAGTGCATTAATCCAGTAATATTATCAATAGAGTGGTGATTTATTCAATACCTATAATTATTAAAAATAATGTACCTAATCATTAAATATATACGTAATTATATATTTTATACCTGCATAATTACGTGTAAACGCTAGATTAACATATACTGCATAAGTTCATAATTTTACTTTATAGAAATTCTTTGCAGTGACTGGTAGTCTTGATTTCTTGGTGTATGACAATAAATCCACCACCTACGTCATTGTGGGAAGTGAAATCTAAGAGTTTACTATACTTCTCTACCTACCCTTTCTCTTCGAATTAGGGGCTAAATGTTACCTTATTCAATTCTTAAATAGAGCAATTTGTGTTCAGAAATACATCTATCGAACACAAGCAGAACACAAACAGTGGATCTTTCGTTACTTTAGCATGTAATTATAGGTATACCTAAACATGTTAGTTATATAATAATGACCTGTTTGACTGTTAAAAGTTTCGTGAGTGCTAGTACACATTATTATGTATGAAACGGCTTATCTCACGTATGTTTTTTTGGACCTTTACGAGGTCTTCCTGCATGAAATCCCGCCGATAGCAACGAGGTCGCGGCGGAGACTGCAGCCGTCTAGTGCTATAATTTCCTTTTCAAACTAAAAGCATACTTTCGGGAGTAAAAGTATAGAGACCACTCAAACACGCGAAGAAAGTATAGGAGACAAGTCGTTTGACGTATGAACCTTTGATATGAGAGTCGATCGATCATATAGAAACTTACACTTTGATACGTGTTTGAAGACGAACGTGAAAAAGGCAGTTTTTTTAGTATGCACGTATGTACCTATAGCCAAGTTGTAGTATAATAATAAGCTTTCAAAAAGTATTCCTACGTGATTTTCAACACAAACATAAATCAGTAGTTACATATTTTCCAAATGCTTCCAGATTTCTCTTTGAGTGCTCATTTGCTCTGCATTAATCATTAATTATTAGTTAACAATATGTCGCAGTGTCGGATTAACAACATCAAAATTGTAGTAGATTAGAAATACTTAAAAGCACACAATTCATTCATAGGTCTACTTGTTAACATTTTTATGTCCAGTTCAAAGGATAATTAGAATTTTCTAACTCTACATTAACCTTAAGATCTTTCATTTTAAGAGACGACCCGCGCTGAACCCTGTCCAAGCGATAAAAGAGTTAATGAAGGTAATAAGGGTAATATCTATCGGTGACATTAAAACTTTTCTTATTTTCCTCTACAAACGGAGCAAATGACACAATATGAAAACATTTTCAAATAGAATGACGAGAAGAAAAAATAGTTTTTTGTCCGAAAGGTGTAATCATCGATCTAACTAATAGGGGGTAACTTCCGACCAAAACAATGGGTCAACGTATCAAAAATCTGAGCAATGAAGGTTTTGAAATGCATGTTTAGCCCCGAATGAGACTGATATTAACTATTACTAACGCCACTAACACAGTCTTATTCTTGTAATCCAGTTACCAATTTTTACTTATTATTAGTTTTATTAGCATCAAATGCTATTTGAACAAACTAAGTGCAATAAGCCAGCATTTCTGCCCCGCGTAGGTTTCAAATGCAGTAGTCGGTAGTGACCATTCGTGACCGCTACCTGCTTGTGTGCTATTCACTATTCACACTTACATATATTGTAAATTGGTATTAATCATTTCAAAACAATTTGTCTATCTTAGTCACGTGGATCAACAACGCATACGTAATCAACATTGATTACGGCTAGTATTAACTATTGAATGAATATTAACACTCATATTGGTTACTAATGTGTATAATAACTGACTAAGTTTAATATTATTAATTTTACATTAACTTAGGCCAGTTAAACGAGTCAAATATATTCCTATTCCCGCAATCCTGTTTTAGATGGATTTTAAATGTTAGTGAAGGTTGGTCTAATTTAATATTGATTTGGCTGTTATTATTTTTTATTCTGTATAATTTAATTAAATTATTGATAGTCTATTACGGTATTGATTAACAATTTAATATAACTAGGAGAGCAGAATCCGACTCTAATAGAAGAGGCTTCAAGTTAATGATTATTAATCATTTATTCAGTACAAGAGTGACTTGTGTGTAAATCACTTATAATGCTGCATCTTGCTTTCAACCACATGGGAGAGCAGTCAATAAAAAATATATATACACAAAAAATAAATACTGTTATTATAGTGTATTGTCATAATTACTAAAGGTCTCTGCTGAGACTGACAGAACCGATATCGTATCTTTTTGAAAAATTTACATTTTCCTTTGGGATTTTCGTAAACACTCAATACCATTAGTTATGATATATTATGTTATGCGTAGTTTCCATGTTTAGAGTATAACTAAATATAAGAATACTATCATTTGGTACATTGTGTAAACAGATCCGCAGCTAAATGGTAAAAACTAAAATAAATAAAAAAACTTATTTGTAAATCCCTTCCTAACTGTCTATCCAATATGTCACAGCCATATTGTTTGCATACTACAGGCACTACGTCAATCAATGAACTTTACAAAGTAGGTGTATTCTTTGATATGCGATATCACAAAACAAAAAGATTCACTAAGAAAATGATATCTTAGAGATGAAATTAATGTTCAGTGCATATACTCGTAAATGTGCACATAAGCATATCTATGTACAAATATGACTTAAAAAAAAATTATTTTGAATGTATTTTAAGCATAATATAATTAGCTTCCATTTTTTTTATGTATGTTTCTCCAGTCTCGTCTTAAAACAAATAGATTATAAAATTCTAAAAAAATCTTAGTAGTAGAGCTTAAAACACACGGCAAAAATTGGTTGGAATAACATATGCTGCATAGTGGTCACTAAGAAATAAATAGTATAAATACGTTCATTTATTTATTTTTTACAATTTTGCTAGCCCACTACAAACGTAGTCCTAATTACACACTAAAAACGTTCGCTTAATTCGATAATTAATATAGAATAGAAAATCTTTCTTACATTACTAATACAAGGGTTGACGTATAATTATCACAATACAAAAAAACTAAAAAGAGAAAATTGGGCTTCTAAATATAGGTACTAACTTGTACAAGTATTGCTATCTATTTCTTCAAGTACCTGTATTTGTATAAAAATGTATTTATTTTGTAAACAATTTAATTTACGGTTAAATATACCTAGTACCTATACACGTACACAAAATCGTTAGATATTATTAAGATCCAATTAGGACTCAACAGTAACGACGTATATACTGACATATATTAGGCAAATATCACCCTAGTTAATTCATCATTATTATAATGCGACACCAAGAGTCAATATGCATGAAGATATAAAGACAAAACACGTTAATTCGGCCGGAAGCCTAAGGCATACTTAGTGAAGTCTGACTGGTCACACAAAATAGGATTAACTTCACATTGTGCTGGTCGAATTGTAAGTGTGAAGTTATACGTAGAAAGTTTCATGCCTACTTGGTCCGCTACGAATAGTACGGCGCACGGAAATTATTCTCGCATACGGCTGCTTTAGTTTTGGTCGTAAATTTTGAAAAGCCTGAATTTCATTTATAAACCTTTGCAAAATTGTAAATGGTCTTTTTACGTTTGCAATAGCTTTTAAAATATTCTCATTTACCTTCCTACTTGCATTAAAAATAAAGACTTACTTATTTTCTTTAGTTTAGAATTTGCACGTGAATTTCTTGCCTTCTGTTATTCTAAATCAGTAAACACTTTATAATGAGAGTTATTAAATGGCGCATATTAACGAATGTAATAGATATAATATTATAAAATTACAAAAGTAAATTGTTAAAAGCACATTTTGAAGGAATATATTAATGTAATTTTTTTAAGATGCTTTTATTAGCTTTGCTTGTAAGTTTTGAAACGAATCTTTCAATATAAAAACCTACTTCCTACTGTTCGATTTGCCTGAAAAGTACACATGACTTACTATACGATACATATAAACATATGTATATTTACACGTATACGTGGCGTATACGTGGCGTATACGTGGCGTATACGAGGCGTATGCGTGGCGTATACGTGGCGTATACGTGGCGTATACGTGGCGTATACATGGCATATACATGGCATATAAATGAATTGGGTTCTTCAAGAAAAGCGATTCGAAAAGAAGAAGATTCAAGAAAGACAGTGCATTGGCCTCTCCTCGGGTGTTGTAAATGTCATTAAACGACGGTGGCCACTTATCATCAGATGAACCGTCTGCCTCTTTGCTATGGTAATAAAAAAAATATCGCTAAGCTTTGATCCTAAAATATTTGTACATGACTGTCCATATTAGATCTATTCGTAGTTGTTTTACTGAATCTCTCCGAACTTCTATGAAACCCAGAATATGAACATAACTTAGATAGAATTTGTTTTTCTACATACTCGTAACATGTGCATTTTTCATGTTATTGAATCGAAGTGTCTATTTTACACGACTTGTCGCATGATGAAGTAGCAAGCTGCTCGAGGAACGTAAAATCTAATAAACTAGTATATGTGAGCACTAAAGATTTTACGTTGAGGTATATTAAACTAGAGTAATTATGGTTCAACCTTAACGTGTATATTTCAGGTAAAGAAACAGAAAACCTAAAAGGAGGTATATTTAGTTATATTCACATATTCTCCTTGCACGATGTAACAAATGGAATTCACGAATCACACATTTTTATTTTTAACAGCATGGAAATGAAGATGCGACGATTCTGCTTTTATTTTCGATACCAATAGCCTACTTATGAGCCACCAACGCGTACGCACAAAGCGAGTTATCCAATTTTAGATTATATCTATTGATCGTATTTATAGTAGGTCCGCTACTATAGATTAGATACGTGCAGACTTGTACCAATTACAGTAAGCCTGGATTATATGCAGAAGACTGAGCACAGCCTGAACTGCGTTGGTACCGCATACAGGTACAAGACTCCACGTTATGTTCAAAGGGATTATTCGTTCGATGTAGAGACTGGGAGCATCAGTGCCTATTATGTATTAAATATGTATAGTGACTGTACTTTATATTAATATATTAACGAGTTATTACGTCTAAAAATTGCATATTAATATTTCTTATAACAATGTTTTCTGTGAAACATGAAAATAATGAAATGAATCAATAGCTAAATACCTATTTGTTTTACAATAATTGTTACAAAAATTTAAAAATTTGTTATGTAAAAATGATTTTACTGGTACAAGGTAAAGATAAATAATTATAAATGTGTTGTATATTGAAGCACGATTACAGCCTAAAGTAACGTGTGTGACAGAATTAACCACCTTTTAAACATATGGCTGCTGATGGCAAATTTTCTTCGGTTTTCCATATTAAGGGAGAATGTTACTTTTCTTCGGTTTTCCATATTAAAGGAGAATGTTACTTTAAGTATGACAAGTAAAAGAAAAAACCTGTGTTAGAATTTTGAAGCGAAAGACATGTGAACATCGAGTTAATTAAGAAAAGATACCATAGCATTTTTGTAATGTAAGATGGATTGTTCTGGAAAGATTACATAAAAGTGTTATGCATGGTACTTTTATGAAACGAGAGTTAAGACCAGTCTCCCTTGCTGCCCACTTACAGGTTGAAATAATTTACATATATTACAGAAGTTTATGAAGAACTTTAAAATCTATATGCATTCTAGGAACGATTTTTTTTCTCTAGTAGGTACAGAAAATGTAGTACAAGAAGAGTTGATTCTCGAACTCCATGAAGTGGGAAGTTATTTGTAAGCCACTAGATATTCTCGTCATGTAAATAACAACAAACATTATTAGACCTATTTGTTGGATTTACAGAACAGAATACGAAATCCTTTAAAATATTTTTGTTTATTCAAAACAGCTCGTACTCCGACCGTATAATTGCAACAGAATTAGAACAATTGATACTCTCGTTGATTGGAATCGATCGTTAGGCCACTTGCCAATCGGTCAAGTCGAAATTAGATTCAAAAGAATTTAAGTCCTGTACAATAGACACAAATCTCTTCCATTAAAAAAGAAAACAAAGCAAATTGAAATGTTTAAAGAGCGTAATAATTTTAAATGTGTGAAAATAGTTAAAATAAAATACGCAATATTATCAAAATATTACATAATATTTGTCATAATATTCTTTTTGATATATCTTAATGCTTTTTATGAAAATTGATTGATAGCATGCGTTGTTTTTTACATCAGTTTAGTTATGGAAGCGAACCCCAATGAGTATTTTCACATTGTAATCCGTATCATACGCTGTTCCGTGGATACAAAGTTAATATAAAATCGATATCAAATTGATTATAGATATGACTAAACATATATAGATATTAACGAATTTTTTATATCTGATAGGTGATAATCAACGTTGCTAAGCATTGCTGTACCCAAAACATGGGGCTAAAAACACCTGTTTGTGTATACTAGTGTGATAGTAACTTCAACAAAATGACAATTAAAAACGCGTTTAGCATTACTCTTCATACATTTACGCGTCTACATCAGCCAACATGCGAGATTTTAGACAATTCAGAGTTTTGTGATTCAAATAAAATTATTTTCACTTTCCAAATGCTATCGTTAACAATTCTCAAACAAAATAACATCCGACGTCGTTTTACTCCAACCATAATGTCCCCATTTGCTTATTTTTTCTTTCTAAATGTTTCCCAGAGGAAACGAGTCTTGTTATTAACTCTCGATTACAGAAAAGAGTATACCCTCAATTTACAATGAATAATATAATCTGAGGATTAAAAATGGGCCTTGAAGATCTTTATTATTTGTTATGGTATTTGTTTTTCTGGATTATTTGCATTTTTCGTAATCATCTGGATATCAGATACGTTGTTAGGGTTTTTCGAATTTATTAATTTACTAGTCCTTTAAATTATTACGTCGATAGTTGTTTATAACCCAGTAGTTTACCTCTTTTAATAAAAAATATTTTGTAATAAAATATTCAATGAGCTTATTTTATGAGATTCAATATATCCACAAACAAATTTATTATTTTATTATTTAGAATGACCATATAACATCGGTGTTATTATTAATATCCATGAACTTAGTAACAAAACCAATTCTTTAATAACTAGATCTTTATTAAGAAGCTTATAATTTATACGTTATTTTAAATCTCTTTGTATAGATTTACCAGATGTACCAATAAAAATTTGTCAGTTATCGGGTACAAAATAAATAAATTAGAAATTAAATTGAAACCACAATTAGAAGCCTGAAAGAGGAATATTCAAATTAAACGAAAAATATCGAATTTATAACTAACAGAGGTACATACGAGTATATTAAGATAATAAAATTATAAAGTGTGCATAGAAAAAAAACGCATGACAATCTAATAGGCATCAAAGAGGAAAAATCAATTTAATCTCGCAAATATGTACATACTCGTAGCTATATTCATGTTTCGCAGAACTGAAATAACATCGTTATCGACTCTTCCACAAAGATATTAAATGATGCACAGTGATCAAGACAGCATAGAACGCGATGCGTATCCATCTTAGGTGAAATCTTAAAGGAGATACTTTACCAGCAAACAGCTTACAGGAAGTTTTCCGGACGAAATTCTCTTTGGTAGTGGAAATCTACTTTTTCTTCGACAGTTTTTATAGTTCCACTGTTGGTACGGGTCTTCTCTCCGAGTGAGACGGTCAAAGTCATAGTTTGCCACGCTAAGCTAGTGCTGGTTGGCAGATTTCACGAGATTCTACTTCTTTAGTCATAATTATGATTACGTTCTGTTGCCTGGACAGTAATTATTGATGCTGCAACAATAAGTAATCTAAGTTCATTAGAAATGCAGATACAATGCCGGTATGCTAGGATAAGCCTCTCGTTTGCATGATTGAACTGAAGTGATTACATGAAACAGCATGTTGGAACTCAACGTTAGAGAACAACGGTACCATTAATGAACACATATTTCATTCCGTTTCTAATCTGGAAAATGTAGTTGATTTGATTGTTAATATCAACAGCAGTGATAGCCTAGTGGTTTGAAATTCGACCTCTCACTCCGGAGACCAGGTTCAAATCCTAGAGCGTACCTCGTAAAAATGTGTATTATAAATTTAAATGTCACTTGCTATTGGATTTGTGCCCGGTGCATGGAAATAGGCTCAACACCTATTCCATAGTGGGACGTAAACGTAACTGGTGAAAAGTGGAAGTGTAATACACTCCTATAGGCAGAGGAGTGTATTACGTAACATTAGGAGTGTTAAAGTAACATCACGTCACGTAACAGGCGGATGTTACGTTATGTTACGAAAATTCCTGAAGGAAGGCCTATGTCTAGAACTGGACCTATTCAGCCTGTTCACAATGATGATAATCAAGTTTGGATTCCATTGTTCCATTCCATCCATTCCATCATGGGGAGGCACCGTGCACAGAATGCTACACATCTGTATCCTGACGTGCTCCTACTATATTACTTACCCTCTTCATACATGCACGCTCGTTTCGGAGACTTGACTATCCCGACAATTAATACCTGACCTATTTGGTGTAGAGCGGTGAGCTTTGGTCTCATTCGGCACCTGTGTCCATCAAAATTCGCATTGTACATCTGTTTTGTCATTCCTTAATATTCAAAATAAATTTTAGAAGCGTCCGTCTTTTCTATTCTGATGTATTTATACGGCTCGTCGAGTGCACTATGTTGATCGGGTGTTACAAAATGAATTATAATCAGCGTAAACTTTAACGAGCGCTCAGTGTGACTGTTGTTGCCAGTAAATCGAATGGCAGTGTGTTTATTTTTGAGGAATACTAATTACAGTATATCTGTCTAGTTTTGATAACAGAAAAGGTCTGTTGAAAATTTTTTTCGCGGCGGCCCTTGGTTTATTGGTAACACAGTAGACCAGGAATGAATTATTTAGAATGTACATTATAATATTTATAGTTGATCGTCTGTACGCATGGGATATTATTAGCATCGCTTCGCAGATGACTTTCCCGAAATAACGTTACGGGCATTTAGTTAGATGTCACATGTTATCCTATAACTGTGTATGTTTACTATAATTTATGTTCGAGATAAAGTGTTATTTATTCTAAAACATTTGGAGTGTGATCAACACATACAGAAGTTTTTCGACTAAAGACTTCTTGTGATTTGAATTATGTAATTTTATAAATAATTGTGTATAGTGAAGCGCTTGGCATTGTAAAACTATATTAAAAATATCCACGATGTCATTGGACTTGGCACAAATTGAATAATACGATCTTTGTATATGTACGTAGACAAACGCACCTGTTTGGTGACAACACTCTAATTATTCTGCGCTTGGTCGAAACCGTACCAAGTACGATATTAGGTTGCATCAAAAACCTGAAACCGGTATAATGTTGAAGCAAAATATTCAATTCGCACATTTTGCATTTCAGTAAAAATTGCAAAATGAATAAATGTTCGTGAAACTTTTCTTTAGTAAAGCGTTTCAAAACAGCATAAAGTAAAATTTTCATAGACGTTTAATTTTTATTTTCGTTCGTTTAGTATTTTTATGCAAGAGTTGAGGATCAGAGCGAGCCCTGTTTTTTGTCTTCAATTACATTGCAAAACGTAGCGAGATTTGTCCTCATTATGATCTAAATAAAAAGCGGAACATTCGCCTGGGTAACGTTTAAAAACATTTGTGGATTTTCAACAAATGCTGACTTCCGTTCTCTTGACAAAATATTTTTAACAAAGTAGGCACTCGGATTGTAATATTGTTAGCTCAACCCACGTAGGAGAAATTATCTTGACATATAAACGAAAGGAAGCAGTAATTAAAAAACCATTTCCGCGCTTAGAATGTGCGCTAATTACAGCCAACTCATGAATGTTCGAATACTGTGCCTACTTCTTAAAATATTCTTATTACAAAGTAGTTCTCTCTCAAATATTTTGTTATAGGTGTATTTATTTATTTATTATATAGTAGTTATATAGAAACTTGCATACGTATAGTTAATGTGATTACAATAAATTTGTTGTTGAAGTTTGCAAATACGGCAATTATATTTCAACCGCATGTGTGTCCTACAGAATTTTTATTTAGCCTTGTCAAATTTTTGTAGTACATTATATTTAATAATAATAACTGTAATATATAAAAAATTAAATAAAGTATCATGTATGCTAATAAATGTATAAGTAAATGATTCTTACCAAGTTACGAGTCGATATGAATTATTCTATCATTTACACTAAAACACTCATCAAGTATAAATTTATGAAGTTAGCTTGATAAATTGTCACACTTTAAACTATATTTAGAACACTTTTAACACACTAAACAAATATATTATGTTCTTCACACACTTTCTTGTAATTACGTTTAGAAATTGGTCACACTTAGGGTTCTAATAGAGTAGGTTCTTAAGAAGGGTAAAAATGAATAAGTCCAAAACTATTTCTAAAACCGTGTAAATAGTTTACAAAGAGAGTGTAAACTTTAAAGATTGCAGGTAGAAAGTTTCAGTCGTTTCTTGTGTATGAATAGGTTACAGCAGAACTGTCCCGTGAGATGCATTATGGAGGAACAGAATTTCAAAGCGGGTTTTCACTAATTAGGAAGGAAGTTGAATTAGGATATGAAAATTTTAATGTTCCCGTGGTCGAATTTGAGAGTCATTTTTTGTCACTGTTCGTTCGCTAAATTCGGATTGTGGGTGGGAGTGTGATGAAGAAGTTTTGTGTTCGTTTGGTCGATCGTAGTCCATATATATCGCGCGGATATGAGCGCGTGGCGCGCGGTTGGCTGGCGCGGTGGTCGAATAGGGACTGCCGCTCGTTCCAAACCCGAGCTACGGCGACAACCCTCGCATTAAAATCTGTACACACCGCTACGATCAAATTTACGATCATGCAATTCAGAAGCATACGTTGTCACTGTTAACCAAAAAAATCGCAGCTCGTATAATATTATTTTTGTTCGATCATAACTTTTCCTAGTATCCGATTCTCAATTCACGTATAAGAATAAAATATAAAACAATTAATAATAATACCTACGTACTATTTATGTTAACAATGAATATTTAGAAAAAACAACTTTTTAAATAACTTTCATTTCAAACGTTGCTCTGCCCTATTTCGAGGAATACTGTTCATTATACACCGCTGAGAAAATCTTTGTACCTGTACAAAATATAAAGACACTAATGATGAGAGGAAAATGCGTGTCATATTTTCCGTAAACATGGTTAAAAAGATGGCTAATGATATCTTATTAGCATCATAAAACAATTTACGGCGTTCGGTGCCATCATCCACAAATCAACTTGCATAAATAAAATAATGATAAGATATATAAAAACTGCGATAAGTACGTTGACAAACATGTAAGACACGAATATTTAACATGAAAAACTAATTTAGCGCTGTATGCGTTCGTCATTAACTTGGAGATAAATATTGGTGACGCCTTGTCAATCTCTTCGTTGTCCCGCCGTTCACGTTGACGTAAAAACTGCTTTACATACTAAGCTCTACCTACCGCCTAAGGCCTTGCCTTATTATGAAAACATCGTTGTTTTGTAATAAAAAATCATGTTAAATTTAATTATATATAATAGTTACATTTGTTTATAATTAGCCCTACCTTATAGTACCTGTGAATATGTTTAATTAATCAAATAAAGCATCATTTAATTTATGAAGCCGGAATGTATTAATTCGATATAACAATAAACGGGTAATGTAACAATTACATAATTATAAATAATTTTATGAATTATTGGTAGTGAACGATTTGTTACTGATTTACGCGGAATTGAGATGGGAATATTATTGCGGTTTTTCATTATCACGGCCATTAATGTGCCACGGACGAATACAAGGATTTGTGTTAAACCACATGAGTGCTAATGGAAATTTACCACAAGCGGTCAGTCAGTCAAGAACAGAGATGAAGGTAAAAGGTAAGTTACGGAGGTATTGTTCTGTAAACAATTGAAACCTCAATGTTCCCTAATTGAAGATTCTATTTATTAAGCATATATTATTATGTACATATTTATGTACACGCGAATATAGATTACAAGGTGCTTTCATGGATGATGGTCGCTTCCTCTATTTTTTTTAATAAATTCGTTACTCACTCTCTAGAATGTTACGTATCTGGTTCATTTCATCGCAGCTTCTATGATCTTCTATGATCTAATCTTAAACAATTAACGAAACTAAAAAAAATAGGGGATAATAATACATTTAAAATAAAAAAATAGGGGATTCCTCCACACAAAAATTTTAAATTGGTTAAAGCAGCAGAGTTCGCTAAAAACGTACTTTGGGCTTACGATATTCATAGATTTTCATGATCATTTGCTACTTGCACACGTGAACTAAATAAAAGTAGAAAACCTTACCCTTGAATTTAACCTAGACTCTACTGTAACTGAAACAAATAAGGTCGCAGAATACAGACTAAATATTGAATATGCTAAATCGTTATATATACCTATTTATTATAATAAAAGAAATGTTCCTTTATTTGACTGCGAGCGACTGCCGATCACGAGGTTCTGGCTTCAAATCAATTAGTGTTTTAAGTTAAATTTTATAGTAGTGGCTCGAAGCCTGGATTTGTGAACGGTGTGTGGCTATAGGCTCCCCACCTATACCATAGTGGGACGTAAATATAACTGGTGAAACGTAGAAGTATACTACAACTATCTGCCTATCTTATCGGAGATTACAGGTTTGATGTTACGTATTATTAGACTACAATAATAATAGTGAACTGTTTAGCTATTTGAACAAACCAATCGAAAATGACTTTCAAGCGAATGAATGATAAACGGACTTAAAATCTGTTATGTCGCTTCTCCTCATATGTATAGTTGATGATCACATTTCAATTGGTAGTCGCATTTGAAATGTCTATTTCCAAGAATTACAAACTAGGTATGTTCTGGGTATCAGAACCGCTAATCCGCATACCAGCCATGACAGATGGCATCGTTGGCGCTCGCCGGTCTCGCTCCGCTCAAAGCATAATCAGACGCACCATGTGACGTGCTGTGACGTCATCTTGCGCGTCGACGCACCGTCTATTCTCGTCTGCGAGACATTTCCTCGCACATTTGCTCGCATTTTACAAAACGCCTGACGACATTCAAAGGTCAATTTTACAATTTTAGCATCTGGTAAACGATACGTCACATGAGAGCTGTGGTCAATTGGAATGCTTTACTTTATAGATGATGTTACGTTGTATTGTTATGTTTCGGTCTTTCGTAGAGTCCTATGTCCAGCGGTGAACAAAAATAGGCTGATAATTATTGTGGTGATGTTACATTGTTTAAAATAAACTTTATAATGTTTTTTATTACCTGAAAAGTTATCCATAAAACACTCACTACAAGAAAGCATTTCCTGTGTGTTAGCACAGTTTTTTATTTTAAAACTCAGCAGCCCAATCATATAATTAACAGTTTTACATCTTCATATATTTTCAAAAATGTCGTTTCTATAAATGGCAATTATTTATAGACAACCTCACGACAACTAGTATATATTTGAGAAACACAAATCTCATTAATGTTGCTCTATTTCTAGTTACAAGTCTTTCGAAAAAAAATCGATAAGTTCTTTAAAAGTATTTGTATGATATTTATACGCTCTAAAGCTTGCATCTAAAACCGTCGAGAAAAGATAATGTTTCAGATACAAATGTTTATTGGCTGCGAAGATCACAAAAAATTTTGGTGGTTTACACTTACGTTTGATATGTTTATAATAAAAAAAAATACGTACCTAAGTGTATTCAATTAACCATGTTGGTTAATCGTACAATCGTAGTTCATTTCCGGATACGGTATATCATTCAATGTTGTTTACAATGTTTATTTACCATCTTCTTATTTACTGGCTTTTTTAAGTTATTATAATATGTAGCATGTTTGGACGTATACTAGGCTTTGAAAGTTCTATTTGCATTATTTAAATTTACTTTTAAATTTAAATTTCGTTGTTTAAATTATGCATAATAATTTTCTTTTCATTATATACGTTTTATCTTTAACTCATATACTTGTTTGTTATCGTACTATATTATTCAAAGATATAATTGACAGGTATTTCTCAGTGTAGCGCGAAAACTGGATATATTTTCTCATGAGCTTCTAGTGATCCTGCCTTTATACGAGCTATTTTGAAGATGAGTGAAGTTCTTATTTGTAATTTATAACAACGTTCCAATGAGTTGTGTGTTAATTCCGTTATTATAAGATTCGTAAACACTAACTGAAATTTTGCTTGGCCATTTTACAACGGACTGACAAATGATATACGTTATTACATTTGTACAACGTTATTATAATCTATTTTCTTCTATATCAATAAAGCTGAAAAAATATTTTTTTACTTCATTTAATTTTTGACACACATAATTAATTAGCCGTAATTTCAATTACATTTTCCGATGAAGTAGTAAATGACGGACGAAAGATATTAAAATATTGAATTACAGTTTTAATCGTTTCGGCATTTCTTTGAATGTATTTTAACCACTACCACTTGTTACAATATATTTCTTATATGTATACTTCGATGTTTTACAAAAACTACGTAATAACCGCCGAATTATTTCCATCAAAATTTTCAACGACTGACTGAAAGAAAAAAAAAGAAAGTAACTTCACGCCTGTAATCCCCGAAGAGGTAGGCAGAGGAATCCAGAACCACTCCCACGTTTCACCAGTTACT